>CM064574.1:0-115308 GCA_032716605.1 Paralithodes platypus
ATTAGACAATACACAACTAAAACAACGGATACACATGGACACACAGTAGGGCATATTTATAAAATCCAAATAATAACACTAGACATGTGGCAAAGCTACGAGCGGCCTGGTTTGCTAGGCCTAGGTAGACGGCATGAAAATAGTGGAAATATTCAAACACACACTTGAATATCACAACAGGAGAACCACCGCCAACACACCACCGAAGCGATAACTTCCCACCCCGGGAAGCCTGCCACGGACCCAGAAAAAACTTCACTCAACGTGAAGAAAAATACGCTGGGAACAAATGTCAGCAAACACACAGCTTACCTCATCAGAAGGATAAAAGGCAGCAATAATTAACGCGTAATGAAAAAGCCGCCTGCATGACCAACTAACACAACTGTGATCGCAAAAGGTTCACCGTGTCCACAACAGGACCACGATGGGTACATCCGAAATAGATGCCCCATACACACGACCCACCAATACACTGCACTTAGGGCAACCAGCCCAGGACACTCCTGCTACGCATATCCATAACCTTACTCGATACATCCTAGAGTAAACAAATGAGAAAAAACTCACTAGCGGACGCAACGATGGTATGCGGCGAACCAGCGGAGCCTGAAAAAGGTACGTGACCGGGTCCAAGGCACTGAGCGCAGAGCAAAGAAGGAGGTTAATGACGCCTGATTCAGCGTCTGGTTCAGAAATCCACACAAGCTCCATCCACGATATGATGGAAAGCTTATTGGATAGTTATTCTTATTTTCCTTTTTGTTTTTATTTTTTTACAAAGTTTTTTCGTAGTGAAGAAACCCAATTCATACAATGACTGAAGCCATGAGTGAGGTCGCGTGCGCGTCATGATGAAGGCTCCTCAGTTTTTTAAATGCCCCTGCTGCCGCGGAAGATTCAAACTACGGCGGATTAGTGTTTGAAGAGGATAGCCTTATGTAATAGGCATGTTCGTCCAATGATGGAGGTGGCCACTAATAAATATACTGCATTTGACATTGAAATTGCTTGAGAGTTTGATTTTGCAAGCATTTTATAGCGTATTATTTGCAGGCGTCGGTAAATTTCTCACGATAAACCAGGGTTTGTTATGGTACAGTCCTCCCCGATAATACAAGCCAACAACGAAGACTTGGCCGAAGATTGTGGGTCTTAACACCATATACCCTTTTATAATTGCATGTGACCTTGTAATTGACCTGAAAGTTTGATTGCAAGCATTTTATTAGCGTATTATTTTCAGGCGTTCAATAAATTTGAGAAAAATATCAAAATAAGTCCCCCCTTTTCCCTTCCAACCCATGTGGAGACTATGAAATAGCTATTATTGGACAAGGACAATATTTTGTTCATCCCTCCACTGGAACATCAACAACAATGGTCAACAACGCTATCACCGTCGGCAATCGTAAGATTCAGAGTCGTAAAGATTCCAGCGACGAGCCTCATATAGAAAATGAATGGAATGAAATGAGTATGAGTGCCTGCAGTACGGCCAATACGTTATAGCGAATTCGACGCTAGATCTAGAGACCTTTACTTTAGATTCTAAAAAACAGCAATGACTTACACTAGCGGTTTTGTTTTGAAATTCAGAACAATTTCGAAGTGATATTTATAGGGATTTTGCCAATTCATATTTCTAGTGGTATTTTATCATGTCTTTACATACTAACAATATATGCTAGCGGATTTAACTTCAATTGGTAACCCTCCCGCTCGAGTCTGGTTCCCCAAGGAAAAATCCCCCCCCCCCCGATAATGGTGGCACTTTTAGTAAACAGGTGAAATAAACAAAAACGCATGCGGAATCGAGTTTCCGTTTGGTGTATCGGTATTATGGTAAGTTGGCTACCTACTATTGTTTATACGATATAGTAAGTAATGATAAGTAAATTAGTATATATTATATATAAAACAAAACAAAAAATCCTGCAAAGCAAGCGAAACAGAGAGAGTGAGAGAGAGAGAATGCAGAAATTTAACTGAAGAAAGAGTGAAAAAGATATAATAATACAGAAATATTACAAGCAAATAAATGAAATAGAGGGATTAGTTAGAGAAAATAATAATGAGAAATACATAATACGGATGAGGA
Source organism: Paralithodes platypus (assembly GCA_032716605.1). Taxonomy (NCBI): domain Eukaryota; kingdom Metazoa; phylum Arthropoda; class Malacostraca; order Decapoda; family Lithodidae; genus Paralithodes; species Paralithodes platypus. Next base: position 2,102 of record CM064574.1, read on the forward strand.
AGAGGGGAAGCGAGCGAGCCAGAGAGAGAGAGAGAGATACAGGAGTGAGAGAGATTAGAGAAAATAGAGAGATTGCAAGCATTTTATAGCGTATTATTTGCAGGCGTTCAGTACATTTCTTACGGTAATACAAACAATGAAAGATTGAATATTTGTGCTTGGCATTATATGATTGCGGGGAACAGATGTAGGCCTACCGTATATATTATTTTTTCATATATATGTGATACATATGTAACATTGTTATATTATCACGACACTCTCTCTCTCTTGTCTCTTCCTCTCTGGGTCTACCTATAGCCTACATTTATAATTGCATGTGACCTTGAAATTGCTTGAGAGTTTGATTGCAAGCATTTTATAGCGTATTAATTGCAGGTGTTCAGTAAATTTCTTACGGTAATACAAACAACCAAACAACGAAAGATTGAATATTTGTGCTGCACATCCCTCATACGAAATACCATTCCCACCGTATAGAGAGAATACAGAAACTGAACTGAAGAAAGAGTGAAAAAGATATAATAATACAGAAATATTACATGCAAATAAATGAAATAGAGGGATTAGTTAGAGAAAATAATAATGAGAAATACATAATTATACGGATGAGGAAGAGAGAAAGGGATCACAAGAGAGGGAAAGCGAGCGAGCCAGAGAGACAGACAGACAGACAGGAGGAGTGAGAGAGATTAGAGAAAATAATAATGAGAATTACATATACGGATGAGGAAGAGAGAGAGACAGAGCGCGCGAGAGAGGGAAAGCGAGCGAGCCAGAGAGAGAGAGAGAGAGAGAGAGAGAGAGAGAGAGAGAGAGAGAGAGAGAGAGAGAGACAGACAGACAGACAGGAGTGAGAGAGAGAGAGAAAGAAAGAGAAAGAGAGAATACAGAAATAAGGAGAAATAAGAGAAAAATAAGACCGATTACTGAAGGAATAGTAGACGCGCGAGAGGCCGAAGTCAGGCCAAAGCGAACGCAACCGAACGCGCCCGGGAAATAGACCAAAAAGTACCTCCTCTTTCCACCCTCCACACTCATTCATAACATCCATTCATAGACTTATATGGGGAGACGAAGAGTTGCTCTTTCCAAAAATGATAGTTTCGTTCGCATTGGAGCCATAGTAACGGCGCTAGGGCGAGTGAAATTGAGCGAATATTTCGGGATTATGCCCGCTGAGCGGTACAGTGTAAAATACCTTACCACCCGCTAAATAAGGGTTAAACAGACAACTCACTCACACTATGAGAGAGGTAACAGACTCTATTCAGGATACAAACTCTAGGGCAGCTTTATTACACATCAGGAGAGCCTCTCTAATTACCCCCTGGCTTTTTAAACACCCTGAAGTTTGTTTCCATTTGACTGACCAAGTAGAGGCTGTGACTCCAGTCCAACGCCGTACCTTAGCATTACAACATCTTGATAGTCATGTTCCAGCTGCCTTCATCTACACTGATGGTTCGAAGGTTCCGGATGCCGTAGGTAGTGCAGCGGTTTCTGACCATGGTATCCATCAAAGCTCCCTACATCCTTGTTCCACCGTTTTCACTGCAGAGTTGTGGGCTATTCATGGTGCCCTGACCCTCATCTCTGCACTTCCAAACAATCCTCCTCACGTAGTTATCTGCAGTGACTCAAAAAGTGTGTTGCAAGCATTAGGAGAGTACGCCCCACGTGACCCATTGATCATCGATGTTATCCTGAAAATCCACGGATTAAAATGCAGCTCTCGATCCATCACCCTCTGTTGGATCCCCGCCCATGTAGGCATTGCGGGTAACGAACGTGCTGACGCCCTTGCTAAACAGGCCTGTCTAGGTGCTCCGGCATCCACTGTCCTCAGATCGGATGACCTAATTCCTGTAGTTCGACGGCATATTCATGATAAGTGGCGCTCAGAATGGAGGGATCAACCTTTGGGAGGTCACCTTCGTTCCATGAAAGACGACTATCACATGTGGCCCTCTTCACTCAGCCCCTGTCGCGCTGACCAAACCCTCTTAACTCGATTGCGCATAGGACACACGAGACTCACTCATGGATATCTAATGACCACTCCCCGTAGTCCTCCGCCAGAATGTCACCATTGTCGCACAGTTCTTACTATCCCTCACATTTTATGCGTTTGTCCCATGTACGGCCCTGAAAGACGTCGCTTCTTGCGACACACCTCTTTAAAAGACATCCTTTCTGACTCAGATTCATTCTCGTTCATAGTCATCCGCCATTTCTTAGCAGCTCTTAATCTCTACGATGAAATCTGACCAGTGACCTATATGACTTGACTTACTATCCCCCCGCCGACCACTAGCCTTATGAGGGCCTCGGCCCAGAGGGCTAGTTTAAATTAAACACGTCTTCAACAACAACAACAGGAGAGCCTCTCTTAGCAACTCTCTCATGACAGCGGGAGACGTCAGGACAGCCATTTTCGAAGCGGCCAAAAACTGTCAAGATATCCCCATTTTTCTCTCTAGGAACCTGCCCAAAGATATCAAAACAAGAATCTTGCTCTCTCCCCTATACTCAAACAGATTAATACCAACCTCTACTTGGTCTGAAGTATCTACACTACTCTTACAACCCTCTGTCAATACCTATCGAGCTAACTTTCTCAAACTCAGGTCACAACGACTCCCCAGGGGCTAAAGTAGTCGAGGCAGACGAGGTCTTTCTTACACAGTACCTACACATTCCAGAGGGTCTTTTCAGTCGCCCTTTCGCGGCCAACATACCTACCGAGGCAGGTTCAATTCCACGTCTCAACGAAGTGGGAGGCCTAGCCAAACCAGATTTACCAATAGGCAGAATTTCTCGCCTAGACAGTCACAGAACCACTCTGGAGAACAAACATCTTTTAGATCTCAACAACCAGCTCATGCCTCTTTTGCAAGTAACCAACAACAGAACAGGCAACAAAACAGACAGAACCAGACACAACAACACAAACAACAACAGGCCAACTATCCAAAAACCTTCTCAAGTTCATAAAAATAGATTCGTTCAACCTAGCCTTGCATCATATAATATCCCAAGGCACAACCGGCTCCTTTCAAACCAATCACACAGCATGGCCAAAAGCATCTTGGGCCAGACGGCTGATAAAGAAGGGTCTGTTTTGGAAATGGAAGAAACGACCTTTCCTTCGCCCATGCTCAAACACAGGGAATAGGCTGATATATATCTATGTTTGCTGATGATGCAAAATTAATGAAGAATATTACAAGTAGGAGTAGTTGTGAAGAATTACAGAGAGACCTAGATAAATTATATGAGTGGAGTCAAACTTGGAAAATGGAATTCAACACGAGTAAGTGTCAGGTTCTTGAGATGGGAAAAAGTAAATATAGACCTTCTTGGGAATATAAAATAGGAGATAAAATAAATAGTAAAGCTGGGAAAGCAAAAGACCTAGGGGTAGTTATGGCAGACAGCTTGTCACCTGAACAGCATATAAATAAAATAACTGGTGAAACCTATGCAGTGTTGACTAACATGAGAATAGCTCTGAATTATTTAGATGAAGAGATGTTAGCAAAAATAATAGGGACAATAATACGACCAAGACTGGAGTATGCAGCAGTGGTGTGGTCTCCACACCTTATAAAACATAATAAAAAACTGGAAAGAGTTCAGAGTTGCCACTAAGATGATAGCTAGCCTTAGAGACCTGCCATATGAGGAGAGATTGCAGAGGCTAAAGCTGCCAATGCTGAGGGAGAGGAGAGAGAGAGAGGTGACATGATCATGATGTTTAAGTGTGTGAAAGGTTTTGAGAAGATCGACAAGGGAGATTTTGTGGTGAGGGACGAGGGAAGAACCAGGGGTCATGAATGTAAGTTGAGGAAAGTTGTATTTAAGTCTGATGTAAGAAAGTTCAGCTTCCCGTATAGAAGCATTGAATGTTGGAATAAGTTGGATGGGGAGGTGGTGGGAGCAAAAATATCCAAACTTTTAAAGCAAAATTGGATAAATGTAGAGAGAGAGACAGGACAACACGAGCTTAGGCTCAAATCCTGTATACTATAATTAGGTGAGTACAATTAGGTGAGTACACTGTCAGTTCCGGTCAATGTGCAGTCACTTATTCAAGAGATGCTCCAACTAGGAATCCTCAGAACCATCCCAATAACTTCGAAAGTCTTTCTGTCTCGCTTATTCCTTGTTCCAAAACGAGACAGCCCAAAGTTCAGACCAGTCATCGATTTATCAATTCTAAACAAATTTATTGTCAATCATCCCTTCAAAATGTTAACAATCCAACAAATTTGATTAACACTTCAACCCCTTTAACCCGGGAGCTGCGGGGAGACTCTTAAGAGTTCCCCCGGCGCACTGCGGGGAGACTCTTAAGAGTCAGAGAAAAAAAAAATCAACTTTTGACATCGAAAAAAAAATATTTTGTTATTTTTTTTGTTTTTTTTTTTTTTTTTTTTTGGCCCCTGGGCCATGCAAAATGTCAGTCCTCTACCTCCCTCCTTCCCCACTTTCCTCCTCCTTCAGTTATCACCTATTTTCCCTGTTATTCCCTTATTCTGAGGTATATTTTCGTGCTAACATTAGAAATCCGATTGGAGGGTGTGGTCATCACTGATAGCAAGCGAGTGCAAGAGAGAGAGAGAGAGTATCGATCGACTGTGTCTCAGTGGCCTTGGGGGAAATTGGCGGGAAAGCAGATTGCCTCACCCATACATTATACAACTCGCGGGCTATATCTCCGATTTTGACCATCCAAACGCTGTTTTCACTCGTTTTATTGTTGTTTCAGGTTAATACCTTTATAATCAACCCATAATAGGCGCATATGGATAAGTATTAATGCTATTAATGGCACAATGAATATTTTAGTGACGGAAACACCTCAAATACGTCAGCACAGGGGGACGTTTCCAATTACCCCCATGCGCACTTCAGAGGTTAATTGGTGATGGGCTGGTCTACCAGAATGAGAGTTGAGCATTCTCTGCCATACCCATAGCTTACTCTGACTGTTCCTTTTACTTATATATTTTCTAGATCTCGAGTGACGGCGTCTTTTCCGTGGATTGACCTCCCTACTGCCAACCCTGGCAGATTGGGAGCCAAAGCGTCACATTTTTCCTTTGCCCTCAACTTTCCCTTTATAATTGCTGAGGGGCACAGGGCCTTGGGTGGGGCTTTTGTTTCCCGGGCGTTTCCGCACCCTCCTCAGCTCCCCGCCTTTGAGTGGCTTCGGTCACCTGGGCATTATTAGTGGTAAGCTGGGAGGGTTCTGTGGGGGCGCTCGGTTATGGCCTTGGCCTTGCTCGGGACCTTGGGGCTGCTCGGCCAGACAGCCTGAGGAACAGTAACAACAACAACAACAACACTTCAACCCCGAGTCTGGCTAATGACACTGGATCTGAAAGATGCCTACTGGCATGTTCCCATAGCCAACAGATACCAGAAATATCTAGCAATACCTTACTTAAACACAGCGGTAGTATTCCGCGGACTCCCATTTGGCCTCAACATAGCTCCCAGAATTTTTACAAAACTAGTCAAACAAGCCCTATTACCATTAAGACAACAAGGGATCAACATCTTGTTCTATCTAGACGACTGGGTAATCACAGGAAATTCTCCCCAACAGTGCCAGGATCACACATTACTAGTCATTCAACATGTCACCAATTTAGGCTTCCATGTAAACCTCGAAAAATCAAACTTAGTACCGACACAAAGAGCAGCCTGGATAGGCCTCCTTTGGGACACTCAATCTCTCACCCTGCAACAAACGACATCAAATGCCAGACGGTTACAAGTAAAGTTATTCAGAACACTTCATGCAAAGACGATTACCAGACGTCTGTGGGAATCGTTAATAGGGTCGATAAATTGGGTTCAACTAGCAGTCCCATTAGGCAGACTTCGACTGAAATGCTTGATCTGGCTAGGCAACAAGACTTTTCCAGTAACTCAACCTCATACTCTCATAACAATTCCTCAACAAATTCTCAAACTACTAAGCTTTTGGATCAAACCAGAGACACTTTCTTCAACAGCCCACTGGTCAGATCCCCCTCCGTCTCTATGGGTAGACACGGATGCAGCAGGAGCCCTAGGTTGGGGCTACCAGTCATCCGAGGGTCACCAGAACCAAGGTCGCTGGACTTCCCTCAATCTCTATCACATAAATGCCAAGGAGCTAGTTGTTCCTCTATTCTTCCTCAAAGACCATGCACATACACTTCAACACAGAGCAATAGCATTTCGCATGGACAACACATCAGCCGTGTCTTGCATCAACAAACAAGGTTCCACGAAATCTCACACGCTTCTAAGGCTATCAGAGAAGATATTTTTCCTTGCTCTACAACATCAGATCACAGTTCAGGCAGTTTACCTTCCAGGCAAGGCGAATCTGTGGGCAGACGCTTGTCTCGAGGAAAGAGCACACTAGTCGAATGGGCAATAACTCAACAGACCTTCGACAAACTGATAAAACCATTCCACCCACAGATGGACCTATTTGCTTCTCATCAGTCAACAAAACTCCCTCTGTTTCTGACCCGATGGCACAAGACCCAAGCGGGCGGACCAGATGCGTTCTCGGAAGTTTGGAACAAGTGGTCTTCGATTTACCTCTTTCCTCCCCCAGACACAACACTAATGTGCAGAGTTTTGCAACGACTTCACTTATTTCAGGGTCAAGTGTGTCTCATAGCACCGGTCAGGCCAACACAAGTGTGGTTCAATCAACTATCTCTATGGTGTCCAAATCCAATACCTCTTCCGATGTCATGTTTCCACTTAAGAGCAGATTGGCAACCTGCAGACTTGTCTAAATTTTGCTTTATGGATATTTTCAAAGCCAAATGGCTAAACTCTTATGAACAAGCCGTTCACGACAAATTAACCAAACAATTTACACCTTCCACAATTAGACAGTATGAGTCACATTGGAAACACTTTACAACGTGGATTGTCGAATCCAACCAACAAAGTGCCTCAGTAAGTTTAATTTTAAAGTACTTAAATTACCTTTTCGAAGACAAACACCTATCAGTCAACACACTTCGCAATCACCTCTCAGCCATTAAAGATCCATTCTATGACCTTACTGGCCTTAGACTTCCACCTAAAGACGAAGCAGGCTTTATTAAAGCTTGTTTTAGATTACGAGCTCCTGCTAGACAGATTCTACCTGAGTGGTCTCTAGACAAAGTGTTAAATCTATTAAGTAGTAGACCTTACACGGTCAACCCCTCTGATGACAAGCTCTTATCTAAATGTGTTTTCTTAATTTCGTTAGCAACAGCACATAGAGTGTCTGAACTTGCGGCCATGGCTAGATCTGCGAACTGCTTACAATTTAAAGAAGATCTGAGTGCGGTTACACTCGCACCAGCTCCTGATTATATAGCTAAGAATGAAAGAGAAGATCATATGTTCTCACCTTTTGATATAATGGCCCTAAAACAAAAGAATAAACATCACACACACATCACCCAGTGTTGGCTTTGTATAAGTATGTACAACTAACTACACCCTTACACCCTTCTCATTTGTGGATCTCTTCACATGATAAATCAAGATTATCTAAACGTCAACTTGCTTCAATTCTAGTGGACGTTATCAAAACAGCCGAACCGTCAGCAGTGGCAAGGGCCCATGATGTGAGAAAGTGGGCCACGACAGTCAGATATTTATTAGTGGCCCCTCCATCATTGACGAACATGCCTATTACATAAGGCATCCTCTTCAAACACTAATCCGCCGTAGTTTGAATCTACCGCGCAGAGCATTTAAAAACTGAGGAGCCTTCATCATGAGCACACGCGACCTCACTCATGGCTTCAGTCATTATGAATTGGGTTCTCACTACGAAAAAACTTCGTAAAAAATAAAAACAAAAAGAAAATAAGAATAACTATCCAATAAGCTTTCCATCATATCGTGGATGTACTTGTGTGGATTTCTGACCAGACGCTGATTCAGGCGTCATTCCTCCTTCTTTGCTCTGCGCTCAGCCTGCCCGGACGTACCTTCCAGGCTCCGCTGGTTCCGCATTCGTTGCGTCCCTAGTGAGTTTTTTCTCATTTGTTTACTCTAGGATGTATCGAGTAAGGTTAGGATAGGCGTAGCAGGAGTGTCCTGGGCTGGTTGCCCGCAGTGCAGTGTATTTTGGGTCGTGTGTATGGGGCATCTATTTCGGATGTACCCTCGTGGTCCTGTTGTGGACACGTGAACTTTTCACAGTTGTGTTAGTTTGTGATGCAGGCGGCTTTCATTACGCGTTAATTATTGCTGCCTTTTATCCTTCTGATGAGGTAAGCTGTGTGTTTTCTGACGTTCCCAGCGTATTTTTCTTCACTTAGTGAAGTTTTTTCTGGGTCCGTGTCAGGCTTCCCGGGGTGGGAAGTTATCGCTACGGTGGTGTGTTGGCGGTGGTTCCTGTTGTGATATTCCAATGTGTGTTTATATTTCAACTATTTTCATGCCGTCTACCTAGGCCTAGCCAGCCGCTCGTAGCTTTGCCACATGTCTAGTGTTATTATTTATTTTATAAATATGCCCTACTGTGTCATGTGTATCCGGGTTTTAGTTGTGTATTGGCTAATTCCTCGGACTATAATTGTTTCCTGGTTTAGTTGTGTATTGGCTAATTCCACGGATTATGTTGTGACCTTGGTTAGTCGTGCGTGACTCTACTCGTGTCGTATTGTTCAGATGGTGTCTGTTCAGGGTGGGGCTTGCCTTCCGGCGGGTTTTTTCTCGGTTTCACCATGAAACATCCTGACCGATGAGCAGTGTTGGGCCACACGTGGTTTTTAACTCTGGCTGGTTCCCCGGCGTGGGGAGGTGTCTGTGGCTCTCCAGGACTGCGTCTCTGTGGGTGCCTGGTTTCAGGCCTCCTTTAATTCCCGGCGGGATGGCTGTACCCATCCTTATATATATATAGATATATATAAAAAACGACGTTCTTGCGAACATTCGTTTTTATAGGTTTTTTCTACCTGGTTTACGACAACCACATGGAAAACCTAGCTGTTGTTTAGGCGTTCCTCCCCGGCGATCTTTTACAAAGAAGTGGGGTCAGGAACTTGTGGGGTTAACTTTTAGACTTCTCACCCGGCGGGTGCACCTGAGCAGGGTGGGATAAACGACTTAGGTCTCATATAGTTAACCAATCCATTTTAGTGATACTCTGTGTATCGCTGCCTTTACTCTTACGGCAATTGAAGGTTCAGTGAGGTTTAACCAAATCGATTCCCACACCCGGCGGGTGCTCCTAAGTGGAGGAACTAAGGAATTTATAACAAATTCAATTTCGATTAACCTTAATTTGGTGATACATTCAGTATCGCCGCCTTCTATTTTTACGACGATCTTTTGGGACAATTCGTTAAAAAATCAGATCTCGTATATTCCTGCCCTGGGCTATTCTACTAAAATATTTCAAGGGCCGGCGTCTTTATGAGGGGGGCTTTGTTACAAAATTGAATCTTGAGACAGTCACCACCTCCTACAGACTATAAGTGCCATACTGGACCATTATATCAGAGGGTATTCTTCATGTTCTTTAGCTAAAAAGATTTGTTTAGCCTCTTTACACCCCGCCGCGTAGCGAGATGTGTTAGCTGTGTCTTTGCATCCCGTTACCCGGCGGGTTATTAACACTTGTATGCGAACACTTGGGTTAACCTTATGAGCATTAATTCCTGGAAATTTTTCTTTATTTTTCCAGAGCTGAGCTCCGGCGGACCAATACAGACCCGGCGGTAGTTTCCTCACACCAGTCTCTGTCATGGCTACTGTGGCCCCAGTTTTTGCCCTGTGCATTACCCCTACTTGCGCGGGTATCCCAATTTTTGCGCATACCCTTTGCATAAGGTGTGTTAAATGTCTAGACCGTTCAAGGGGTCTCTGGGTTACACTTAATTGTTCCTTTTGCTCCCAATTAGCCAATAAAGTCCTGTGTGACAATGACAAGACCGCGGCGGTAGCGTTGAGAGAGGTCAGACAACAAATGTCGGCCTACACTACCATTGTCGCACATAAGTCACTTCAATGTGACAACGTCCCACTTTGGGATAAGTTGCTGTCAGAGCACCCTCCCCCTAAACGTACCTCTAGAGTAACGGGTTTTAAGCCGACAGAGACTAGCCAGGGTTCTGTATCGTCTGTGGATACGTCTAAACGCCCGAGAGAGCCTACTCCCCCGGCAGCCACCTCCTCGTCGCAGGCGAGATCGAGGTCAAGGTCACCTCTCAGACAGCAGTCTTCAAGTCGTGCCTCTTCCCCGGCTAGTAAGAAGAGTAAGACTGAAGCTTCCACCAGTGGTCATGGTGGTGATTCTTCCAAATCTAGGTCTAGTTCGCGGTCACACCGTAGCCACAAATCCTCCAAAAAGGATTCCCATAAGAAGTCCTCTCGACATTCTCCTAAGTCTAGTGCATCTCGTCGTACCTCTACACCTGAAAATGTTTCTGTTACAGCCTCAGAGTATAGTGAAGCGCCTGTCCCTAAACAAGATTTACCTATTGATATTTTAACCCTAGAAACGGAAAGTTCAGGAAATTCAATAATTGAGAATGTTTCAGACTCTCAAGAGAGCGTAGGCCAGAGCCTCGGTGTTTGGCGGTTTGCTCAACCAGGGTCTGACCATCCACGTCCGACTCATACGAGTCACACAGTAGCCGATGTCCACAGGGACGCGGCGACCCCATCCTCTATCCCTGACTTATCTTGGAAACAAGGTGCCCCTGCCTCGGCGGGGTCTTCTCAGGAGGATCGGGAGGAACAAGATGAAGTGTCAATAATTTCAGATAGGGATGGACAAGGGTCAGGCTCAGGCCTGGACGCCGCCCATGATAATACTGATTCACCTGAAAGTTCTGCATCTAACCAGTTTGTTACAGCACAAGAAATTGATGGGTTACTTACTCATGCTCTATCTAAATTCTTTAGTCAACAACGAGAAAACCCCACAATGGACTTGGGGGCTCCCTTGACAAGTTCTGCGGTACGGCCTCTGATAACGTCAATCGATTTATCTAAGATTCCTAACCCTCCTACTCTGTCACCGGCAGGGAGCTCTAAGCCAGCTACGGCGGCATTCACTACGTCAAATGTCAGGGTCATCACGGATGTTAATCCACCCCCTCTAGACAGAGCGCCTCTTAGAAAGGTAGCTATGCCCCTGCTTTATGGGCCAGACGAGTCATGGGTTCTTTTGAACCCCTCTAAGCCAGAGCTTGCCCAGCCTACCTTGTCAGGGGAACTCCCGGTACCACGTGAGTGGTTTATCCAGGGAAATAAGTCAAAGAAATTAAGGGCATTGGATGCCTTGGGTAATGTTTTGGACGTAAATATCAAGGCTATACCTAGTTATTATCATCAGGATTATTTTGTTTATGCATCTGAGCCTGCTTTACCCCCTGCCTCAGCTTCAAAACTTTTTTCAGACTGGTCTAAGCTGGATGGGTTTAATGATATTAAGGCTCTGTCGGCTCTTACTCCTGAACTATATTTACAGACCGTCACAGACGAGACAGCTAATCCAGTGTTGAAGGTGGGACAGTTGGGACCAGGACCTTGGGTGGATTGGGAGGTAGAGGCTCAAAACTTTGCAACCACTTTCACTTCTAAATCTTCCCACCAGATCCCTCAGGATACACATTCATGGTTCTCCATGCCAGTAGGTTCTGCCGGCGGAGTTCCGTCAGCTTTATTTTTTTCTAGCTGCCCCTAAGATTAATCTTTGTGAACTAAAGGACCCATTCACTACCCCTACCCCTACTCACCTAGACAGAGAATTTAGGCTAAGGGGAAAAGCTTTCCGCCTGTTTTCACAGTACATAGTTTCTCAGCAGGTGGCTAAGTCTTTACTCAGGTCTACTCAGGCAATCGCAGACGCGGATGCTCGAAGATCAGTTGAGTTATCCCGGCGTCTGATTCTTCAGTCGTCGATTCAATCCTTAGGTGACATACGCACAGCCTTACTTGAGGCGGTGCGAGCACGACAGGATCTTAGGATGTCATTAGTTCGCAAGCTGCCTGATCGCATTGCTAACCAGGTGGTAATGTCCCCAGTACTTACTCCTTCTTGAATGTCCCCTGATGTATGGCGAACAGTGTTTAACATGGCACAGGCCGTGAAGCACAGTCCCGCACAGGCTAAGAAACCTGCATTTAACTTCCCCAAACCTAAGCCTCCTACTAAAGCTCAGCCAGGGGGTTCTAAGCCGTTTTTTCCTCCTAAGTCCTCCCAATCCCCCCTGGGTCAGTACAGGCATAGACAGAGAGGGTTTTCAGGACAGAGAGGACGCGGCCAGTATAAGCCGGGGCAGGGCCAGTCTTCGGCCCACACCAGCCAGCCGGCGAAGCGTCCAACACCACCAAACCCACCATCAAAAAACTAAAGTCTCTCTCACTCCCAGTGCCTATCTTAAAGCCGGAGGAACCGAGGGAAGTACAGCCGGCGAACCCTTGTCTGCTAACTGGGTCGTTCCGAACGTGTCACCAAGCATGGCCGTTAAAAACCTGGGCACGGATGGTGGCACGCAAAGGCATCACTTGGCAGTGGCTCCGGCGACCTCGCTTACGTCAGCCGACAACGGCAAATTGTGTTTCATTAGAGGTGGAGTCGCTGGTCCAGGAGATGATTGCCAAGAATGTCATCATCCCGGTCCCTCCAGATTACCCTGTATTCACGTCAAAACTGTTTTTGGTTCCCAAACGGGACAGTGTTCAGATGAGGCCGGTCGTAGACCTGTCTTATCTGAATCTTCACATTTACAACGAGTCTTTCAGAATGTTAACAGTTCATCAAATCAGGCTAACACTTCCGCCGGCGCGCTGGATGTGTTCCCTAGACCTGACAGACGCCTATTGGCACGTGTCGGTCAACAAAAGATTTCAAAGGTTTCTGGCCTTGAGGATCAGGCACCAAAATTTTGTTTTTCAGAGGATGCCGTTCGGTTTGAACCTAGCACCTCGACTATTCACGAAACTAGTCCGGCAAGCCCTGATGCCGTTGTTAAAACAGGGAATCAGAGTGTTGTGGTATCTAGACGACTGGCTGGTGGTGGCAGAGACACAACAATTATGCATAAAACATGTCAATATCATTTTAAATCATGTCAAAACTCTAGGCTTCAAGGTAAATCTGGTAAAGTCAAACCTTGTTCCCTCAAGAGTAATTCAGTGGATAGGGCTGGTCTGGGACACCGCCACTCTCACTCTGAGTCAGAGTGTGGACAATCGCAACAGGTTTCGCAGGAAACTGTTCAGGTTTCTTCACAGTCTGACTACGACACGACGAGTCTGGGAGTCTCTGGTCGGCTCTCTCAACTGGATTCAGCTAACTGTCAAGTTGGGCCGGTTGAAAGTAAAACGATTAATATTGGAAGGCAACAAATATTTCCCACTCTTACTGGCGGGAAAATTATGGCCCATACCAAAATTAATCCACACCTTACTAGCGGTCTGGGCGAAGAGGGAAACATTGCACTCAATCATGTCATGGACCTCTCCTCCTCCAACGGTATGGGTAGACACGGATGCGTCAGGCACCATAGGGTGGGGATTTCAGTCAAATCAGGGGCACCAGGGTCAGGGACTTTGGTCCCACTTAGAAATCTCTCACATAAATGTCAAAGAGTTACTAGTCCCCTTGTATTTCCTTCAGGCTCACGGCCCGGCGTTACGGGGCAAGTCGGTGGCCTTCAAAATGGACAATCTGAATGCAGTTCACTGTATTCAGAAACAAGGGTCAACGCCAACAACACAATCTACACTCAATGAGAGCTCTGTGGGAAAGCCCGATCGTGGCCATGGCCTTTCTCAGGGACTCGGGGCTGTTCGGCCAGGCAGCTTAGGGAACAACAACAACAACAACAACAACAACAACAAGGGTCAACGAGGTCAAGGAAGTTGCTACTCGTGTCGGAAGAGATTTTTGTTCTAGCCAGCAGTCTAGATATTTATCTTCACGCATCTTATCTCCCAGGCGTAGCGAACGTCTGGGCAGACGCTCTGTCCCGGAGACAGAGCACGACAGTAGAATGGGAGCTCAAGCAACCAATTTTCGACCTAATGATTGCAGAGCTCTCCCATCCACAAGTGGATCTTTTTGCGTCCGACGAGACTCACAAGCTCCCTCTATACCTCACCCGCCGGGCGATAACGCCGGCAGGGGGGCCAGACGCCCTAGTGACAGACTGGAACAGATGGAGCTCCATCTATCTGTTTCTGCCGCCAGATGTGTCACTAATGTGCCACGTAGTGAACAAACTACGAGTTTATCGAGGCTTAGTCTCGCTAATCGCGCCCCTGTGGCCGGCGCAGGTGTGGTACCAGCAATTAATAATGTGGTGCCCGGACCCGGTATCGCTCCCGGTCGGGTACTACCACTTAGACACGATTGGCAACCTAGCGACCTCGCTGACTTTTGCATTATGGACATTCAGGAGGCCAAGTGGCTAGCACCATACGGTAGGGATGTGACCAATAAATTGCTCAATCAATATACTCAGTCTACTAAGCGACAATATCAATCTCATTGGAAAGCTTTTACTTCTTGGATTGTTAGAACGGAACAAACTGTACCCTCAGTGGCATTGGTTTTTAATTACTTGAACTATCTGTTTGAGCAGAAACGTTTATCTGTGGTAACTTTGAAGAATCACTTAACTGCGATTAGAGTGCCCTTTTTCGACCTTACAGGTCTATCCATACCGGTGGCGGAGGAAACAGGATTTATGAGAGCGTGTTTTAAACTCCGCCCACCTCCCCGTCAGCTCATGCCTACTTGGTCTCTGGACAAAGCTTTGTCTTTACTTCATTCTCGTCTGTATCAAAATACTGCAGACTTTGCTTTAATCTTAAAGAAGGCAGTTTTCCTTTTGGCTTTGGCCACCGGAAACAGAGTGTCTGAGCTGGCGGCGATGAGCAACACACCTAATTGTCTTAGGTTTGGTAGACTTAATGATTCAATTTCCATTGCACCCTCCCGGCGTTTGTAGCCAAGAATGAGCATAGTGCACACGTGTTTTCTGAGTTCACGGTGCCGGCGTTAAAAAGGGGAAAGGTGCATCATAATTTATGTCCAGTGCAAGCTCTAACCAAATATTTGAGAATAGCTCCTCAAAACCCCCAAGGTGCTTTATGGGTAGCGAGTACGGGTAAACGCTTACTTAAACGGCGATTAGCCTCTCTTCTGGTAGAAGTCATTAAAGAGAGTAATCCCGGCGTTGTGGGTAGGGCCCACGATTTACGCAAGTGGGCGGCCTCTTTACGTTTCCTGAAAAACTTTTCAGTTGAAGATATTGCATCCACACAGTTGTGGGCGTCTAATCATACGTTTCTCTCTAGATACTTGTCAGTTGCTCTAGACAAACCTTCCTTACCATGTATAGCTTTAAGGCAGAGGGTCTAGGTGGCCCTGCAGTCACTTATGTTTACTTTCACGGAAGGGGGGGTGGGGTGCAGTCAGTTGACATAGGACACCCTAGACCCCGCCGGAGTATGAGAGCTGTGATACAATTTAAGGTTAAAATGTGATATGAAAATTTCTCTGCGAGAATTTGTGCTAGTACAAGGTTTAGTACAAAACAACGGTGTTGTTATAGTAGTTTTAGCTGCGAAAGCAATGTAATATTAGTTCAATGGAGTTCATTGGCAATTGATCTCCACATGTATTTTGGGGTTTATGATGTGCACATATAAACTTATAACTTATTATTTTTGTCACCACTCGTTGAGTGGCGTGCCTTTTGTAACTACAGATCTGTGTTCAGAATCTTCAGGGTTACCCATTTTTGTCGGGCAGGCTTCTTTGAAGCACGCACCTGCCTGAACCCCCTTTTTCTTGTATATTTCCGGCCTACGCCGTATTAAATACATTTTTCAAAAGTAAGAATACTATGTGGTTGTTTTTATTATCTGCTTTTCTAGAGTTATGATATGATTACGAATGTCCCCCTCCAGTCTTAGATATCAGGCATGTTCGTCAATGATGGAGGGGCCACTAATAAATTATAGGTTTGACTCCTGTAAGGAGATAAAGAAAACCTAATATTTAGTAGTGGCCCCGTAATCATTGACGACTGGGGCCCTCCCGACCGTCCCCTTCCCATTCGTTGATGTATTAAGGATTTTGGTTTACTTGATATGTCAGTGAAGGAGGAATGACGCCTGAATCAGCGTCTGGTCAGAAATCCACACAAGTACATCCACGATATGATGGAAAGCTTATTGGATAGTTATTCTTATTTTCTTTTTGTTTTTATTTTTTACGAAGTTTTTTCGTAGTGAGAACCCAATTCATAATGACTGAAGCCATGAGTGAGGTCGCGTGCGCTCATGATGAAGGCTCCTCAGTTTTTTAAATGCTCTGCGCGGTAGATTCAAACTACGGCGGATTAGTGTTTGAAGAGGATGCCTTATGTAATAGGCATGTTCGTCAATGATTACGGGGCCACTACTAAATATTAGGTTTTCTTTATCTCCTTACAGGAGTCAAACCTATATTCTTAACAATTACTCGATCCAAGACATTAAGCAAACAAGAGTCTGGTCATCTCACCACACGTTTTTATCCAAATATCTTTCGGTTCATTTGAAGAGACCCACTGTGCCATGCATAGCCATGAGAATTAGTCATAAACCTAACTGATCTCTGTTTATTGCAATAATGCCATGTTTTATGTTACAAGTACGTGTGAGGTTCACCAAGTACTGACTTACTTTTAGGAGTTTTCGACAAAACAGAGGGGGGGGGGAAGTGTGTTCCGAACTGGAGAACCTCTCACAAGTGTTGTTCAATGTTAACATTAATAAGATTATTATCTCTAAGGGTTAATTTCTAATACAAGATATTAGATTAATAAATACACAAATTCTTTTTTGGGGTGAGTTTAATAGGTATGAATAGATTATCTTTTTTACAAATCATTCTAGTACTACAGTATGTACAATTCTTATGTGTTACAATATATAGTGGCTCTTTTATTAAGTTTTACTGCATCCTTATCATTATCTACCTTTCTGTTGTTGTTGTTGTTGTTGTTCCCTAAGCTGCCTGGCCGAACAGCCCCGAGTCCCTGAGGAAGGCCATGGCCACGATCGGGCTTTCCCACATAGCTCTCATTGAGTGTAGATTGTGTTGTTGGCGTAAGTGGTTGTGTGAAATGCAGTCTCCTATGATGTGTTTAATGCTATGGGGTGCTGTGTTACATCCCGGGCAGGCGTCGACAACGGAGTCATCCAGTCTCTTCTGATAGCTCAGGAGAGCTGGATGGTGTCCGCATCTCAGCCTGGCCAGGTGGACTCTGTCCTCACGAGGGAGGGAGGATTCGGAAGGATGGATTTCGGGAGGTCGTGCATGCAGCTGCGTGTTGTCTGTGAGTGAGTGGATGGATTGGCGGGAAATATGAGTATGGATGTGCTTCTGGAAGTTGGTTCGGGGTGGGCAGGGAGGGAGAGAGGATAATAATTGTGTGTTTTTGTTGTTGTTTGTTGAAGACGTGTTTAATTTAAACTAGCCCTCTGGGCCGAGGCCCTCATAAGGCTAGTGGTCGAATAATTGTGTGTGATACCGTGTGCTGGGTGTTGGTTTGATATTTCTTGGTGTCTGTGGGTGTGTTGCCATGTAGTTTAGTGGGTGGTCTTGGTTCGTGGAGGCTGCTGCCAGGAATTGAGTGCCTCTCATGTCCAGATGGTCTTTGACTTTGAGGATTTTGGTTTCTTGATGTAGGTGATCTGTGGGTGCAGTAGCTGTGCAGCCTGTAATGATCTTCAGGGCTTTGTTTTGAATAGTTTGTAAGGTCTTATGATGTGTTTCAGCTAGGTTAGAAGCCCAGGCTGGGCTTGCGTATTCCATCACTGATCTTATGTATTGTTTATATACTGTGGTGGTAGTTTCTTTGTTGTGTCCAAATTTTGTGTGAGCAAGTGACCTGAGGGCGTTAAGTCTGGGTGTCAGTTTCTTTTTAATGTTTGTGGTGTGCTGTTTGTGGTGTGCTGTTTGAATGTCATATGAGTATCATATGTTACTCCTAGGATTGTGGGTGTGTGTGTATGTGTTGTTTATGGTGAGTTGAGGGATGTATTCGTGTTCTCCTGTCCAGCTTGTAAGCAGGGTTGCGGTGGATTTGGCTGGGGCTAGATTAAGTCTGTTTGTAGTGCACCAGCCATGTAGTGTGTTGAGATAGGGTTGAAGGAGATCTGTTGCTTTTTGGGTCATGGTGTGTGCATGTGAGTGTTATGTCATCTGCATAGGAGGCTAAGTTTATTTGGGGCGTATTGGGTGTAGTTATATCGTGCATGTACAGATTGAAGAGTGCGGGCGATAGGACGGATCCTTGTGGGACTCCGTTTGGAAAGTTTCTGATTTTAGATGACTGACCGGCAAAAGATACGTGTGCACATCTGCCTGCTAGGAAGTTGGCCAGCCACCATTTTGTGTTGTTGTGCATGTTTGTGTTGTAGATTTTGTTTGTTAGGTTGTGGCGGGGAATGGCATCGAAGGCTTTACTAATGTCGAGTGTGGCTAATAGTGATCTGTGTGGTGGTCTAGCTGAGTTGATGCCGTCAAAAGCTCTTTGTGTAAGGTCTGTGAGAAGAGTGTTTGTGGAGTGCAGTGGCCTAAAGCCATGTTGTGTTGGAGCTAGGGGTAGGTCGGGTGTAATTAGTTGTAATACTAGGCGTTCCATGACTTTGGAGGGGGAGCAAAGGAGTGTGATGGGGCGGTGCGAGGCGGGTAGCGTGGGGTCTTTGTTGGGTTTGGGGAATGTGATGATGATACCATGCTTCCAAATGTCTGGTATTGTGTTGTGTGAATAGCTGTAGTTTGATATGTTAGTGAGTGCTTGTATGCCTTGTGGTCCCAGGTGTCTGAGGTGTATGTTGCTTATGTTGTCTAGGCCACAGGCGGGTGAGTGCTTGAGATTGTTGATGATATGCTTTGTCTGGTGATTGGTGAAGGGTGTATAGTCAGGGTCTGTGGGCTATTACCTGTACTTCCTAAGGCTTAATTAGAAACCCTGCCTTTATACTTTACACTTTTTCTTAACCCTCTCACTTCCTGACGCGATTTTTGAGCCTATTAGGGATACTTTAAATCCTTTGTTACCGTCAGGGGTATCTATAAACCTTTAGTTTGTTTACTTCAACCTCTGCAGTTGTCTTTGAGTTAGCTGTGGGCAGAAAACTAATTTTGGAGAGGTAATTATAACAGTGAGAGTAATCTATTTCTTATTGCTAATCTGGCAACCTCTGCGTCCTATGGTCGTGAGAGGGTTAATTCTAGTTATTTAATTACAACAGCGCGAGCCGTTAGTTTTGGTTCTCTTCAGTCTTTGACGTTGAGCATGAGATGTCCCAACCACCGATCTTGGTATTCTTAGGCTCTCACGTCATTGACGGAGAGAACCATTACTAAATTACGGGTTTGACAAGACGGAAAGAACCATTACTAAATTACGGGTTTGACAACCCGAAGGGAAGGAAGAAAAACTAACTACAGTATTTAGTAATGGTTCCGTAGTCAATGACGTAAAGCGGCCCTCCCTCCTCCCTCTTCCCATGCACATGCGCAACTTTGTACTGTGAAGGACGTATAACCCCAGCGTGTCCAGCTGGGAGACGCGTGCAAGGGAAGAACTGTATAACGGCGCGCTAATTGATTTAGTAAGACAACATTCATAATTTCTAACCCTTACTCATAAAAAATTTCTTTCTTTTTTCTAATGGTTACCTTTTTTAATGACATTCCCTAGGAACTAAGCAAAGGGTTTCACCCTAGGATGTACTTTTTATATATTTGGGTCGCGTTATGCTTTCTCCGGGACCCTCACGGGGGTCACCGGGGAGCCCTTATATATATAAGGCTCTCACGTCATTGACTACAGAACCATTACTAAATAGTTAGTTTTCCTTCCGTCCCTTCGGGTTGTCAAACCCGTATTTTTGCTGGGGGTTATTGTGACCCAAATGAAGGCATTTACATTTGTCCAAATTGAACTCCATCTGCCATTCCCTTGACCACTCCTTAGCAAGCTGCAGGCCATTCTGAATGCCGTCCAGGTCATCTTGACCCATGATTCTGCTGAATAGCTTTGTGTCGTCGGCAAATTTGAGAACTTCACATGGCAAGCCCTCGTCGATGTAATTTATATATAAGAGGAACAGCAAGGGACCAAGCACAGAGCCTTGTGGGACTCCACTCAGAACATCTGCCCATTCCGACTTGCATCCCCTGACAACAACCCTCTGCTTCCTGTTGTGCAGCCATTCTTTGCTCCAGTCAGCGATGCACGGGCCAATTCCATGGGGTCTTACTTTTATGTCAAGTCTGTTATGTGGGACCTTATCAAAGGCCTTTGAGAAATCTAAATATACTACAGTATGTCCACTGGTGATCCCTCGTCCAAGTACTGTACCTTGTGATCTTCTCCAGGAATGTCAAGAGGTTAGTCAAGCATGACTTGGTTGGGAGGAATCCATGCTGGGTTTCACATATTAGATTATGTCTCAGGAGGTGTTTCATTAGGTCATCCCGAATTAACGATTCCAGAACTTTGCTGATCTGGGACATAAGGCTAATTGGTCTGTAATTGGAGGCAAGCCGCTTAGATCCTTTTTTGAAGATTGGGGTTACATTTGCTCTTTTCCAGTCCTCGGGTATATCGCTTGTGTCCATACTTGATTTGAAGATGTCGCTGAGTGGCTCTGCTAAATCTTCAGCCAGATTTTTTAATATGACCGGGTGAATCATGTCGTCCCCTGGGGACTTTTCCGGGTTTAGTTGTTCAAGCTTGGTTTTAACCTTGTCAGTGGATATATCAATACTGTTAAGCATATTCTCAGCACTACACATCTGTCTTGGTCGCCTGTCGAAAAGGTCCCTCTCCACTGTAAAAACGCTCACAAATTGTTGGTTGAAGATATCCGTCATCTTTTTCTCGTCTGATATTAATAAATTGTCATTATCAGTCAGGGGTCCAACTGTCTCCTTCACTGCCATTTTACTCCTCGCGTACCGATGGTAGGCCTTTGGATCCTCTTTGATGTTTTTAGCTAGGCGAGCCTCATATTTCCTCTTTGCAGATCTTATTTCTCTCCTGGACCGTTTCATTGCCTGATTGTATTTTACATAGTAGTGTTGCCTTTGGGACTCCTGGTACCTCTTCCACCATCTTCTTTTATTTTTTGTTGCCTTTTGTATCTTGTAATTCCACCAAACTGGCTTCTTTTTTGTACCGGTATTTCTAGATGTTTTGGGAACGTACTTCTCAATAAGATTGTTGTATACCTCTACGAAGAGTTTCCACTTTTCCGTTGCAGTTTTACTTTCAAATTTGTCCTTCCAGTTAATCCGTCTCAACACTTTCCTCATTTTAGATAATTTAGCTTGTCTGTAGTTTAGAACTTCTGTTTTCCACTCTGATTCGCTGGTTTCCACATTAATATTGAATTCTATTACAGTATATTATGGTCACTTGTGGCAAGCGGTGATGAGACTGCAACATTGTCAATTTAGTTAGGGTCTGAGCTTAGTATTAGGTCCAGTATTCTTTCGCCTCTTGTGGGTTCCGTCACATGTTGAGTCAAGAATTTTTCCAGCACCAGGTTGACTAGATCCTCGTCTTCCCTTCTTCCTTATCGCATATTTCATCTAATATTCGTCTTTATCGTAACTCAGCTCTTTACATCTCAGTATTCATGATATTTTGACAATATCCATATCCAAAAATAAATAATCTAGACTATTGATAATTTAAATATATTAGCTCAAGAGTGGATTCGATTATGATTTGTGAGAGTACGTTGCGCAATTAATAAGCCTACGATCGAATCTCTCCAGGTCTTCAAATATTTGTGTTTACCTTTAAGCAATATTTATTAAGTAATCTTTATTATCATGTCTTCCTTAGCATTTTCACATATCAAATCACATACGAAAATTCACGAAATATAGAGAGTGCACTAGATTCCAGCACAAAAAGTAGGCTAGTTGTCTTGGCTTTTGGTGGGCGCTGGAAGTAGTGGGGGCCGCGGTGCCGTGTGTACCACAGGTGGGAATTTTGTGGACTCAAGGTTAGCAACAAGGCAAGGAGGTAATTTTCAGACCAACAAATGCGCAGATAGGCGGCCATTTTGCCGCCAACGCAAGTTCGCCACCAAAATGACACTTTCGCCATGGCGAAATTGGCTATTTGCGGAAGTGTTAGCGAAAGTGCCCAGCTCTGTCGGCTAGTCTCTTGGCAGCTTCTTGTAGGAGGGTGCCTTGCACTGGCACTCCCGCCGACCGTTGCTGAATGTACCACTTCCAGACCGCTTCATCAACAGATTGAAAGGGTAAGGATGGGGTCAAGAACATTTGTTTCTGGGGATCATGATCCTCCGTTTTGCTGGCACGTGAAAGATATTTTTGTTTATCACGAACAATGTCATAAAAGGTGCTTTTACTCAAATGATAACGCTCCATTAAAACGCCACTTGGCACTCCTTTGTCATGGTCATTTAAAAGTGCAATCTTCTGGTTAAGGGAGAGCAATTTGTGGCCCCTCTTTCTCCTGTCGGTACTGCTATCACTGCCTGTTGAGGAAGCCTGCCTACCCCTCACTATGCCACGTCCTCGTCCATGAATCTTAACCCGACCTCTGGACACCCTTGGTTCCTCTGCACGAGAAGTGGATGCAGATGTTAAAGGTGTAGCTTCCGAAGATCCACTGGCGCTTATTCTGGCTGAATCTATGGCCTGGGTGTGATGCGAAGTAGGGCGACTGGGGCCATGAACTGCGGGTGGAGGCGGTGGAGGCAGTGCGGGAGCACGTTTCTTACCTCCCATGCCTCCCTTGCCACTCTTACTACCACCGTCTTTCCTCTTCTCGCCTCTCAGCATTTCCTGGGTGATACGAGGCTGGGTTGTAGTGGCAATAGGGTGAGTATTAATGCCACTAGGGCCAGCCACTGCAGGTGGTGGGGGTGGAGATGGAATCGGAGGCGGCGAGGCAACGAGACCCGCCCTGCCACCCGTCTCCACAGCCTTCTCACAAGCATCGCCAGCCTTCTCTCCACTCTCCGCTTCCTTGGAAGTCATCACTATATATCACTATTCATCTTGGTGGGGCAGGCAAGTTGAAATAATGGCACAAATATGGGGATAATATCCAGCTCGGCACACGACGCTTGAGGCGGACCACCTGACTGAATGTAAACAAACAATGCACTTTTGGCACGAATGGAAACTTACCTACAATGCTGTTCGGTCCTTACTCGGTATTTTTTTTATCTGCCATCCGGCCTTGTCCGAATGGCTGGGACATATGTCCGGATATAAAGGTTGTGTTGTCCGAATAAATCCAAATAAACTTCCTGCCATTCGGACTTGTCCGAATGTCTGAGACATGTGTCCGAACCCGAATGCCTGTCCGAAAGTCTTGGGATTCCGGATGGGCGGGATTTTACTGTAATAAATATCCAGTATTCGATAAATGGATATCAATCGTGATCATGTGCTGTACTTATAACTGTGTTGATGGTTTAATGTTAGAGTCTATTTCCTCTCGCTTAAGCATTATGCTATTCATAGTGCAGTTGGGTACAGTACATGATTAGATAAATATTCAATATTCGATAAATGGATATCAATCGTGATCATGTGCTGTACTTATAACTGTGTTGATGGTTTAATGGTTAGAGTCTTTAACCCTCCAGCCCCGGCTATTTATTCCATATATATTCCAAAAACCCGGGGGTTTTGGCCGAAAAACGTCTACGCCTAGGCTACCGTATCTTTGTTATTTTGACTGCTTCCGCATTCCCGCGCATCCTGAAGCGTAGATGTGTTTCGTACCTGTAGAATGGCGTTAAGTAGAGCTCTCTAAGTCAAGTTGTGATGACGATTTCATTGGAGATAACTTTGTGGCAAAAACAGCCACTTTACACTACTTTTAGATACTTAACAATAACATACAGGCACACACGATCAAGCGACGCTCTCCTTCTTGTGGTCGGAGATGTGCGGCGTCGGTCCAGCCGGTTTTTGTTTACATGCGTCGGACGGACGCCTCGCACACCAAGCTTACAGGCTTTCAAGCTGCCGGAGCCTTAGAGTCCTACCGGGTAGCGTGGGGTGTATTTTTTATGGAGGCCTCAGAGCCCAACCGGGTCTGGAGGGTTAAGATCTGTATGTGGTATTTACCTAATTGTATTTACCTAATTGTAGTTTACAGGAGTTGAGCTAAGCTCGTGTTGTCCCGTCTCTCAGTCTACTTTTTATCCAATTTTTTCTTGAAAATATGGATATTCCTTGCCCCTACCACCTCCTCCAGCCCATTCCATTTGTCAATACATCTATAGGGGAAGCTAAACTTCCTGATATCGTTCTTGCAGGTAGGTCTTTTTACTTTGTAGCTGTGGCATCTAGTTATTCCTGTATCCATAATTAATATATCCTCCCTATCCAGCCTCTCCAGCCCCCGGGTGCATTTGTACATCATTATCATGTCTCCCCTCTCTCTCCTCTCTTTTAAACTCGGTAGATTTAATTTGTCTAGCCTCCCTTCATATGGCAGTTCTCTGAGACTTGGAACCAATCTAGTAACTGCTCTCTGGATTCTTTCTAACTTGTGAATATGCTTCTTTAGATGCGGGGACCACACCACTGATGCATACTCCAATCTTGGTCTAATATTACTCTTCATAATTTTCGCTACCATGGTCTCATCCAAGTAGTTCAGAGCAACTTTCATATTCCCGGCCATTGCATACATTCCGCTAAAGAGCTTGTTAATATGTTTCTCTGGCGACAAATTATCTTGTATAATCAACCCTAAATCCTTTTCTTTTTCGGCCTTGCTAATTATATTATCTCCCATCCTGTACTCCCAATTTGGTCTATTCACACTTCTTCCCATATTTAACACATGGCATTTACTTATATTAAATTTCATTTTCCACTTGGTGCTCCATTCGTATATTTTATCTAAATCCCCTTGCAGCTCCTCACAACTACTTTTATTTGTTATTTGTCTCATAATTTTTACGTCATCTGCAAACATTGACATGTAGGAGTTTATGCCTATCGGCAGGTCATTCACGTACATAAGGAACATGAGAGCTGCCAACACAGATCCCTGCGGCACACCACTCTCAACTTTCCGCCACGATGAGTAAGTTCCTCTAATGTTGGTCCTCATTTCCCTATCTGTTAAATAGCTCTCCATCCATTTCAGCAAACTCCCCCTGACACATCCTAGCGTCTCAAGCTTAGATAACAATCTCTTATGTGGTACCTTATCGAATGCTTTGGAAAGGTCTAAGTAGACGCAGTCCACCCATCCGCCTCTTTCTTGGAGTACATCTATCACCCTACTGTAATAACATAGCAAACTGGTAACACAAGATGTCCCTTCTCTGAATCCAAATTGCTTTGGGGTTATTATCTTCTTTCTCTCCAACATTTTCATTCATCTCTTCCTAATTAGCTTTTCACAAATCTTGCATACAATACTAGTAAGTGAAACTGGTCTATAGTTTAGAGGGTCCTCAGGGTTTCCATTCTTGTATATCGGAATGATATTAGCTCTTTTCCATTCAACAGGAACCTGTCCTTTATCTAAGGAAGCTTGAATTATGTCCCTCACTGGCTCCACTAATTGCTCTGCACACTCCTTTAAAACCCAGGCAGACACTTCATCCGGTCCCATAGCTTTAACCCAGCGGTAACCCAGCTTCGAATCCCGGTTGTTGTTGTTGTTGCTTTTCCCCAGGCTGCCTGGCCGAACAGCCCCAAGGCAGCAAGGCCATAACCGAGCGCCCCCACAGAACCCTCCCTGCCTACTACAAAAAAGCCTGGGTGACCGAAGCCGCTCACAGGCAAGGAGCCGAGGAGGGCGCGGAAACGCCCGAGATACCGAAGCGCCATCCAAGGCCCTGTGCTCCTCAGCAATTATGAAGGGATAGCTGAGGGGCAAAGGAAAAATGTGACGATTTGGCTCCCAATCTGCCAATCTGCCAACCTTGAGAGTTGGCAGTAGGGAGGTCAATTGACGGAATCCCAGTAGGATCACATGCTTTCATTAATTTCATTGGGAGGTGTTTGGTGTTGGGAGTGAAATTAATAAATTAGATTAGTATATTACAAAATTAATCCTTACCCTTTTCTTCTTCAGCTCTGAGTTGTGATTCAATGGTAGAAGTGATTTCAGCATTTGGATCCAATACTACATCTTCAATGGCTCTTTTTAATATTGAGTGATAAACTGAAGAATCAACTTGAGAGGCATCACCTAAAAGACTTAAACCCGAGGATACTTCCGATGACAATTCCATGACAACTGAAAATAAAACAAGCACAATTATTTACATATACCGTACATTATTTGTATTCTATACAAAAATTATGTGTTTGACAACCCGAAGGAAAGGAAGGAAAACCAAATATTTAGCATTGGCTCCGTAGTCAATGACATGAGAGCCTATATGTAATACACTATTTAGTAGTAGCCTCTACGTCTCCAACATAGAGCTATATACATCGACCCTCGCATGGGCGGACCCCAGTTGACCGGACTTCGGTTTGTGCGGACCCAACAGCCGATGCGGACAAGTCTCCAAAAGTCTGGACAAATCGGGCAAAAGACCGTTAATTTAAAAGTTGTCCGGTATTTTAATAGTTTGTGTTTGTCTATCGCTCACTAACCCCTCTGCAACTCTCTTTCTATCTATCTATATCTCTAATGCATCTACCTAACTCCCTTATACATTAACATAACTACAGTACGTCTTATTTGGTCTTTTTTTAATCTATGAATCATTTCTAATACGATGGAATTGAAAACAATATTACCCTTTTAACACACAAATAATAAAATGAAAACGAGTAAATAAAAATGACTCCTTTGTCTTTCAGAAACATAAGTCTGTCTCATATATGTTAGTATTTTATCGCTCGCTCGCCCCTAGCCACTCTCTCTATCTATTTATCTCTCTAATGCATCTACCTAACTCCCTTATACATTAACATAACTATGTCTTATTTGGACTTTTTGTAATCTATAAATCATTTCTAATGCGATGGAATTGAAAACAATATTATCCTTCTAGCACACAAATAATAACATGAAAAAGAGAGTCAATAAAAAAAGTCTCCTTTGTCTTTTCAGAACCAATTAAGTCCGTCTCATAATAGTTTGTGTTTATCGCTCACTCCCCCTCTGCAACTCTCTCTTTCTATCTATCTATCTCTCTAATGCATCTACCTAACTCCCTTATACATTAACATAACTATGTCTTACTTGGACTTTCTGTAATCTTTGAATAATTTCTAATGCAATGGAATTGAAAAATATAATATCCTTCCAGCACATAGATAAACAATACATAAGATAGTCAAAATATTTCAACCCCTCTTGCTGTGCGAGGCGCCGAGCTTCAGGGACCGAAGATTTACGTTTGATAGATTTTTTTTTTTTTTTTCCCCCACGGTATACACAAAATGATGGGGAAATATTGTAACATGTTTTTAATTGACATTTGTGGTGTTTTTGCCGATTATGAGTTGCTGGAAAAAAAAATCTTTAATTCCATCATATCGGAAATGCTTCACAGATTATATAGAGACCAAATAACATACACTTTTAAGTGTGTTCAATAGTTTTGCATTATCAATAGGGTGTAGCACCTTATCAACATCATCACAGTAACAGGGTCGGGGTTGAGGCCGGGATGGGGAGGGGAGGGAGTAGGCTTACAGCGGCGGGGATTTTTATTTTTATTTTTTTTCCCATGTGAAATTTATCATATTAATGACAAATACGACCCTTATTATGTTTTCAGGGACAGGCCAGCACATAGTAATTACAGTAATATTAGCACAATAATTAAAAGGCACAGGCTTCAATTCATCCTAAAATCACTTAAAACCAAGTGAGAGGACATTGTAAACCGGACACAAATATATTTCCAATGTCCGGACTTTTTCAATGTGCGGACAAGGGTCCCCCACTATTAGTCCGCGCATTCGAGGGCTGACTGTACTTATCGTATAATTCCGTTCCGCTCTGGAGCGGGCAATTATCGTAATCACTAGCGCAATTAAATCGATAACATCTAGAGTAGCATTACTCTCTCGACTAGGTACGTTGTACATACTTTTGAGGCTACTATTTTGAAGTAAAATGAAAATATTGATGAGAAAGAAAATAGAAAATTGTAGAACATTGTCCATCCTATCTGGCTCCTTAAGCCGTTGTCACGGGTCCACCGCACAACCCGACCGGGTTCATTAGATCATCCTTTTCGTGCTACACTCAATGACAACACGCTTTTTTCTGGTGCTCTGTTTTTGTGCCTACCACACCTGTCACCTCCCCTTTGGGGGAGTTGTGGGCCTTATTTAAGGTACAGTCAGGCCTGCCAAAACGCGAGCTTCCAATACGCGAATCACCTTATACGCGAGGGGGGGGGGGGGGGGTCGAATCATACCCAAAATTTTGAAAACGCGGAGTGAACTTCTAAAATGCGTTTCCGGAGCCGATATAGGGGCAATTCCGGGGAGTCCGCCTAGTACGCTAGCCCGCCCGCTAGCCCACCCAACTGCGCAGGGCAGTGACGTAGGCAGACGGACCAGGGCATTGTGGGATACGCCAGTCTACAGTGTGCCCGCACGCGAAGCATAAATTCTACTCGTGTACTCGTGATTTGCCCCCACCGCCATCATGCCTCGCAAGAATAAACTTATCACACACAAAATGAAGCTGGAGGTCATCCAAAGGAAACAAAAGGGAGAAGGAAACTCAGCCATCGGTCGAGCAATGGAGCTAGCAGTCAACAGTGAGGACGATATGGGCTAACAGGGAAAAGATCTACACCATCGTGAAGTCCTATGGTGCCGCCATGATGGACAAGCGTTGCAGGACCAATAACCTAGCTATGGTGGTGATGGAGCGATACCTGGCAACATTCTTAGCCCGTAAATACCGAGAGCAAGTCCCGGTGGATAAGGCCTACATCAAGCAACAGGCTAAACTGTTCTACGCCACCGCATGTGCTAGGACAAAATCTGGACAGAATTTTCATTTCAAGGCATCCAACGGTTGGATGTCTGGCTTTATGAAACGCAAGGACTTGAGGAACATCAAGGTGTCAGGGGAACGAGGATCTGCAGACGTCGCGGCAGCCAACGAGTTTCCTGGGGTGCTGAAGACCATAATCGAGGATGATGGCTACAAGAAAGACCAAATCTACAATGTGGACGAAAGTGGCCTGCAGTACAAGTGCATGCCAAAGTCTACCTATCTTGCAAAATCTGTGAAACAGGCAAGGGGCCGCAAGATAGATAAGTCAAGGTTCACTGTCATGTTTACTGTGAACCTTTCCGGCACCCACAAGATGCGCCCTGTAGTGGTGCACACAGCTGCCCACCCTAGATGTTACAAGAATCTACGTGACATGGATGACACTGGAACTTATTGGTACAAGTCTGCTAATGGGTGGATGACCAGTGCCATTATGTCTGACTGGCTTGTCAAGCAATTTGTTCCTGACGCCCGCCTCAAATGCCAACAACTAGGCCTACCATTCAAGGCCCTATTGTTGATGGACAACGCCCCTTGCCACCCACAATATTTAGGGACTCTACATCCCGACGTAGATTGTTTTCATGCCACCGAAAACAACCTCTCTCATACAGCCACTGGACCAAGAAGTCCTATCGAATGTGAAGTTATTCTACCAGACACGACTCTACAATTATCTACGCCAAAAAACCGAGAGCAATGAAGAGATTTTGGCTATGCAGCAGGAGTTTCCATCTGATGATGAGCTACAGGCAGATGAACCTCGGGCAGCGGCACCCCAGGCAGATGCACCCCAGGCAGATGCACCCCAGACAGATGCACCCCAGGAACCCCCGGCACCCCCAGCACCCCAGGCAGATGCACCCCAGGCAGAGATGACCGTGACACACTTCTGGCGTGTTTTCACCATAAAAAACGCAATCGACTTCCTTCTGCTCGCCTGGGATGATATAAATGATGCCACAATTAATCACGCCTGGCGTGAACTTACTCCATACTTATGTGTTCCCAAGGGCAACCAAGTCCAGTCAGTCACTGAAGCCGAGGCAGCAACAGTTCAAGCGGCCCGCGCAGTGGCTGGATTCGGTGCAGTGTCAGCCGAGGAGATTCGGGAGGTGAGCAACGCAGGTGAACAACTGACACTGGGTGACACAATTGAGCAGATTGATGCCGAAGATCAAGCACATCAAGCACGACAACTGAACGACGAAGAACCAGCCCCTGCACCTGTACACATGGAGCTGCCTGTAGGTAAACTGAGCCAAATCTTGGCTGCGGTTGACCTACTCAAGGAAAGCTTTCGGTCAATGGAAGAGTGCCCTGTGAGAAAACAAGAAGTCCTGATGAACGTTGACGGTGTATTCCGCTTCTATATTGACAAACACCATGAAGAAATAAACAAGAGAAGGCAAACACTGATGACAAAATTCCTTGCCCGCCGCCAAGAACCACAAGACGATCCTGACGATCCACAACCTTCGACCTCGGGTGCTCAAGATGACGTGCCAGAGGATTTTGGTGGCTTTATGAGGGAGGTTCAGGTGGAGCAAAGGCGCCTGGCCCTCAACAGAGTGATTGGTGGCAGGGACAGTTCTTCGGACGATGATGGTGCCGGGGACGGGGACGGGGACGGGGCCGGGGCACTTTAGCTGAACTCGCCCTGCCTCGGAGGGGGTGCCTCGGAGCCCCCACCATTCATATCTAGCCTTCATACTGTTAATTTTAAGGTGAGTTTATTATTATTGTTATATTTTCTTATGATTTGGATCTTTATGTATACATAAATGTACCTTTTGTGGCAATTAACGGTGTTAAATAGGCCTAATTTAGGCCGTGCCGCCCCTATTAATTTATTCCCATTTAAAGCTCTATTTCCAATACGCGAATATCAATTCCGCGAGGGTCCGTGTCGCCCATATACTCGCGTATTGGAAGGCCTGACTACCTGTGATTTAGACAGATGATCTGTAGTATGACATTATAAGCCCTGCATATATTTACAAAGAAAGAATATTTACAAATTTACAAAGAAAGAAATAGGCTTGAGAAGGCGAAGAACTCATTTTGTGATAGAGTGGTAAATGAGTGGAACGCACTGCCCCAGTATGTAGTCGATTCCGAATCAATAAGGGAGTTTGAAAGTAATCTTGATAAAGCATGGGGAAGACAAGATTTGAAGTTTGATTATAAAACAAAAATACAGAATAGTAAAAATGTTGCGTCTGCTACCGCCGCCGCCAACACCGTGAACGACCGCAGCAGTGCAAGTACTGGTACTGAGCTGGATACACAGGCCTAGTTTTCCTTTTTCCAGAGGATCTACTGTAAGAAACTGTAGACAGGCGGCAGCGCACATAGCGAAACATGAAAAGACGGTCGCGCAAAAAGCGAAGCAAGCAGCGCTAAATTCTTATGTCCCGCATCTAGGCCGGAAGAGACGTCCAGCTGGACATGGAAGACCATGGAGAGTCCAACCAGGAATGGGAGAGGAAGGCAGGGAGGACCCGTCTGCGGACCGGGAGCCACCGAGCCCGCGAACGTCAACGAGGGCCCGAGGTCGGCAACTCGGACCAAGAGGAATCGCGAGACAGGCAGGGGCACCGGAAACGGGCACCCTCACCGCAGCTCGGCGCACCAAGCCTGTGCCAGCCACGGGGGCAGCAAAACCAGACCCAGCCGCGGAACTGTCGTAGCTGCAGGGGGATGTCGCTCAGCAAGAGTGCAACCGGAGGAGGAATACGAAAAGCGCCGCCACCTTGCCCCATACATCCGCGAATGCAACCAGATGTGGAGGGAATGAAGGGATGGTCTGAACATTGGTTAACCCCTCAGACCCGGCTATGTATTCCATACCGAAACCCGGGGGTTTTGGCCGAAAAATGTCTATGCCTAGGCTACCGTATCTGTTATTTTGACTGCTTCTGCATTCCCGCGCATCCCCAAGCGTAGATGTGTTTCGTACCTGTAGAATGGCGTTGAGTAGAGCTCTCTAAGTCAACTGGTTCAGTTGTGATGACGATTTCCGTGCAGAAAAGTGGTGGAAACGTCGTTCGGGTGAAGGAAAGCGTGCTCCGTGTCTGTGCCTTCAATGCCAATGGCATAAATGATTTTAGCAAGAGAGAGTGTCTGATGCGAGAGCTTAAAGATGGATGTGTGGATGTGTGTGGGGTAGGTGAGACGCACCTGTTGGGTTCTGGAGTGTGGGATGGTGAGAGTGAGCATGATTTGTGGGGTGGGGAAGGATGGGTTGTCTGGTCTGGATTGGATGCAGGATATAAACGTAAGAAAAAGGAAGGGGTAGCAGTAATTTTGTCAGAAAGGTTGAGGAAGTGTGTGAAAAACTATGGATGTGTGGACTCAAGAATTGTATGGTGTGAGTGCAAGATTGGGATAGATAGGTATACTTTTATGTGTGTCTATGCACCAGTCAACCAAGAAACTGGGAAAGGTGCGGAAGAAAATAGAAAATTTTGGAATAAAGTCAATAAATGTATAAGAGAAAGGCAAGAGTGTACACAAGTAATATTAGTAGGCGACATGAATGGTAGAGTTGGAAACGAGGAGATAGAAGGTATAGTGGGTAAATGGGGTGTGGAGGGTAGGAATATGAATGGTGACTTCCTTTTAGAAGTGTGTGCGGAGAGAGAGATGTTTCTGGCTAACACATTTTTTGAACATCGTCACATTCATAGATATACATGGCACAGAGGTGAAGGTGAGCAGGAACAGAAATCTCTAATTGACTACGCCATGATGGACTCCGGACTAAAAGGAAGAATTTTAGATTCAAAAGCTGTAAGAGGTATGCTGACGGGATCAGACCACTATACAGTGCTGACAAAAGTGAGGATAAGGAAAGAGTGGAAATATGAGAGGAAAGAGAGAAAACTGACAGTAGAGAGAATAAATGTGAGAAAATTAAATGAAGAATGTAATGCAACAAAATACAAGGACATCCTGAAAGAGACTATAAAGGACATGGATGTTATGATAGATCTGGGAAATACTGTAGACGAAGTATGGAAAGGTACAAGAGACTCCATGATTAAAGCAGCTGAGAAAGTATGTGGGAAGAAAACCTTTAAAATGTGGAAGAAGAAAGGTAACGCATGGTTTAGTAAAGAGATAGAAGAAATAGTGAAAAAGAAGAAAGAGTTCAGAAAGAGTATGCTGCAAAAGAATATACCTAGAGAAACTAGAGATGCGAGGAAAGAAGAATATACAAATTTGAAACAAAGAGTGAAGAGGGCGATACAAGACGCTAAAAGGAAGACAGATGAGGCATATGGGAGAAAGATTAGTGAACAGTTTCTGAATGACAGGAAAGCATACTACAGAGCTGTGAAAGAAGCCAGAGGGAAGAAGACTGAGAGTGTCTCAGGTGGTAGGATGAGGGACATGAATGGGGAAGTGGTAGAGGGTGATGGTGTGGTGAAAGTATGGAAAGATCATTTTAGTAGCTTAGCTGTAAAGAGTAGGGGGAAGGCAAAGATCTCATCCATAGGAATGGAGAGAGGTAGAATAAACAGGGTAGTTGAAAGCCAGATAAGCAGAGAAGAAGTAAAAGAAGCAATCAATAGACTTAAAATGGGCAAAGCTGCTGGAGTAGATAACATCCCAGGTGAAATGCTGAGATATGGAGGAGAAGAAGCTGTTGACATAATGCATAGGTTATGTAAATTAGCATGGGAAAAGGAAAGTGTACCAGAGGACTGGAGGAAAGCAGTGATAGTACCCTTGTACAAAGGGAAGGGTAGTAAAGAAGAGTGTAAGAATTATAGGGGAATTAGCTTGCTTAGCATACCTGGAAAGGTACACGCAAGAGTAGTAACACAGATGCTACAGAAGATAACGGATGACAAAATAGGCAAGGAACAGGGAGGTTTCAGAAAGGGCAGGGGCTGCGTTGACCAGATAGCCTCAATGCGATTGTTGGTAGAGAAGTATCTGGCCAAAAACAGAAAACTCTATGCAGCATTCATGGATTTGGAAAAAGCCTACGACAAAGTAGACTGGGAGGGCCTGTGGGATGTGTTAACAGTACTGTATGGTGTGGGAGGAAAGTTGCTAATGGCAGTAAAATCTTTTTATAGGAATGCAATGGCAAATGTGAAGGTAGGGGATAAGTTAAGTGAAAGTTTTGAGGTCAATGTAGGTGTAAGACAGGGATGTGTCATGTCAGCTTGGTTGTTCAATATATACATGGATGGAGTGATTAGGGAATGTAGGGCTGTATCAATGGGTGTGGGAGCTAGACTGGAATCAGAAGGAAGAACATGGAAGATTTTAACATGCCTATATGCGGACGATGCAGTCCTGTTGGCGGAAAATGCTGAAGAACTTCAGAGAGTGGTCACTGACTTTGACAGGGTATGTGAAAAGAGAAAGTTAAAGGTCAATGTAGGGAAATGTAAGGTAATGGTGTTTGAGAGAAGAATGCATGAAACTATAGATTTTAAGGAAAAATATAGAATCAAGAAAGAACACAAGAAAAGTTGTAAAATAAAATTGAAAAATGAAGTACTAGAAGAGGTTGAAAGTTTCAAGTATTTGGGAGCTGTACTATGCAAATATGGTAAAATGGAGAGTGAGATAAAAGAGAGAAAAATGCAAGGGAGAAAAGTGATTGGAGAACTTGATAGTATTCTCAAAGGAAGAATGGTTAGCCAGGAAGTCAAAAAGTCACTGAGAAACAGTGTGCTGCTCCCAACACTCTCGTATGGAAGCGAGACATGGACGGCAAGTGACGAGGACCTCTTCAAACTAAGAGCTGTGGAGATGAGCTTTTTCAGAATGGCAGCTAGCATGAATAGGCTAGATGGGCCAAGTAATAGGGAAGTGTACGAGTCCTTTGGAATGGAAGAGCAGGCTTTGGGCATTGATTGTGGTGTGGTTGAGTGGATAAAGAGAAGTTGTTGTTGTTGTTGTTGTTGTTGTTGTTGTTCCCCAGGCTGCCTGGCCGAACAGCCCCAAGGTCCCGAGCAAGGCCAAGGCCATAGAGCGCCCCCACAAAACCCTCCCTGCTTACCACTAACAAAACCCAGGTGACCGAAGCCACTCTAAGGCAGGGAGCTGAGGAGGGCGCGGAAACGCCCGAGAAACCAAAGCCTCACCCAAGGCCCTGTGCCCCTCAGCAATTATGAAGGGAAAGTTGAGGGGCAAGGGAAAAAATGTGACGCTTTGGCTCCCAATCTGCCAACTTTTAGGTTGGCAGTAGGGAGGTCGATCCACGGAAAAGACGCCGTCACTTGAGATCTAGAAGATATATAAGTAAAAGGAACAGTCAGAGTAAGCTATGGGTATGGCAGAGATCGCTCAGCTCTCACTCTGATAGACCAGCCCATCACCATAAAGAGAAGTACTTTGAGGTGGTATGGTCATGTTCAGAGAATGGATGAAGACAGAATGCCAAGAAAGATATATGGGAGTCAGGTGAGTGGAACCGCTAGTAGTGGAAGACCACCTATGGTATGGGAAAAGAAAGTGGGAAAAATATATTGAAGAAAAACTTCCACGTAGTGGAAGGGGCATTGTGGCACGGGCAAGGGAGGCATGTCTTGACAAAGTAGCTTGGAGACGTTTCTGTCATGGCCATCCTCTAGTGGGGGTTTCCCAGGGGGAAGCAAGGCGTCGGAGATGATGATGATGATGATGATGATTTCCGTGGAGATAACTTTGTGGCGATATAAGCCACTTTACACTACTTTTCACTACTTAACAATAACATACAGGCACACACGAACAAGGACGCCTCTCCTTCCTGTGGTCGGAGATGCGCGGCGTCGGTCCAACCGGTTGTTGTTTACATGCGTCGGACGGACGCCTCGCACACCAAGCTTACAGGCTTTCAAGCTGCCGGTGCCTCAGAGCCCTTCCGGGTTCCGCGGAGGTGTTTTTTATGGATGCCTCAGAGCCCAACAGGGTCTGAGGGGTTAACCCTCCAGCCCCGGCTATGTATTATATATATATTCTTCGAAACCCGGGTGTTTTGGCCGAAAAACGTCTAGGCTAGGCTACCGTATATTTGTTAATCAGACTTCTTCCCGCATTCCCGCGCATCCCCAAGCGTAGCTGTGTTATTTACCTGTAGAATGGCATTAAGTAGAGCTCTCTAAGTCAACTGGTTGAGCTGTGATGATGATTTCATTGGAGATAACTTTATGGCCAAAACAGCCACTTTACACTACTTTTCGATACTTAACAACAACATACAGGCACACACGAACAAGCGACGCTCTCCTTCTTTTGGCCGGAGATGCGGAGCGTCGGTCCAGCCGGCTGTTGTTTACATGCGTCGGACCGACGCCTCGCACATGAAGCTCACAGGCTTTCAACCACTGGGCGTTCAAGAGCCCTTCCGGGTACCTGTTATATGCTTTTTTATGGGCGTTCAAGAGCCCTTCCGTGGTGAGAGGGTTAATGCCTTTTCATCCAAAAAAAATTTAAGTACATGCGGATTGGGACAAGCAAGACAGACAAGGTGGGATACAGTATGTATGAAGCGATGGAGGAAGTGAATGCAGAAAAGGATATAGGAGTAGTGATAGACAATAAGTTAAATTTCTCAGAATATTTAGCGGAAAAGATAAATAAAGCCAATAGAATTGTAGTACTGATAAGGAGGACATTCGTGTCAATGGATGAAGAAAGCTTCAGGAATCTCTATACAGCGCTGGTTAGGCCGCACCTGGAATATGCGAACAAGGTGTGGGCTCCATATATGGTAACGGATATAGAAGCATTGGAGAAAGTGCAGAGGAGAGCTAGCAAGCTGGTACCAACGTTGAAGAATGCGGACTATGAGCAGAGGTTGAGGACACTGGGACTTCCGACACTGGCATATAGGAGAAAGAGAGTGGCAGTAATTACTAAGGAGAGTGGCTATACGATGTTTATTTGGGATAAGGATAGGGTACTTGGTGCTATCATGTAAAGCTGACAAGTGTAGCCTACCTCTACAGCGTATCATGCCTCCCTCCATATAGAGGGCTAACTGTTTCACTATATTGCTTGGTGTGCCCTGTCCTTTTGACAAATAGTGGTGTTCCTCAGAGTAAGCTTCTCTCTGAGCTACCTTAATCATGGCTGACTCTGCTGCTCTTAATTCCGGCACCGTCAAGTATGCCGGTTTTGCCTGATAGTTCCCTTGTGTCTTCTCTCTAAGAGTCCTAATAAACCTAAGGACCCATGCCATTACATGCCATGACTTCATATATGAGCCATACCGGTCCCAATTCAATATGGCAGTAGGGGCAACCGGTACCGGCAATGACAGGGTTCCTTCTTGACTCGTGTTACAACCCACAGTGTTGTCCCCTCCTATTGAGCCCCCTATTGGGCCATGATCAGGCCATAGCATTTGGTGAGGTAGCCATGTGGGCCCTCCCCACCAAAGCGAAGAAGCAACTAAGGACACATATGAAATCCCTCTGGTGACTAGATCACTGGGGTGTCCTCTGTGGACACATAACGAAAATGAGCGCCGGGGACTAATGACTTTATCTCATCAACTCTATTTTGAACATATATAGGCAAAATCTTTATACTAGACAACCAGCATAGGGTTATCTGGCTGTCCGACCAGAGGTATACATTCTCTATAATCAGCTCGTCCGCGTAGGCCTCACATATATAACATGCGAGACGAGCTGTGAGAAGAACAGCAGTCAACTCCATCTTAGGTATGGTGAGGGACTTAATAGGCGCCACCGTAGCTTTGGCCATTACTAACCTACTCACCTCATCACCAACCGCATAGGCCGCTACACCATATGCTACTGAGCTAGCGTCACTAAATAGGTGCAGCGTAACCCTCTTAGAATTAGTGACCTGACGGGGAAACATGATACCTGTACTATCTATCATATCGTCATTATAGGTTTGACTCCTGTAAGGAGATAAAGAAAACCTAATATTTAGTAGTGGCCCCGTAATCATTGACGAACATGCCTATTACATAAGGCATCCTCTTCAAACACTAATCCGCCGTAGTTTGAATCTACCGCGCAGAGCATTTAAAAACTGAGGAGCCTTCATCATGAGCGCACGCGACCTCACTCATGGCTTCAGTCATTATGAATTGGGTTCTCACTACGAAAAAACTTCGTAAAAAATAAAAACAAAAAGAAAATAAGAATAACTATCCAATAAGCTTTCCATCATATCGTGGATGTACTTGTGTGGATTTCTGACCAGACGCTGAAACAGGCGTCATTCCTCCTTCACTGACATATCAAGTAAACCAAAATCCTTAATACATCAACGAATGGGAAGGGGACGGTCGGGAGGGCCCCAGTCGTCAATGATTACGGGGCCACTACTAAATATTAGGTTTTCTTTATCTCCTTACAGGAGTCAAACCTATAATTTATTAGTGGCCCCTCCATCATTGACGAACATGCCTGATATCTAAGACTGGAGGGGGACATTCGTAATCATATCATAACTCTAGAAAAGCAGATAATAAAAACAACCACATAGTATTCTTACTTTTGAAAAATGTATTTAATACGGCGTAGGCCGGAAATATACAAGAAAAAGGGGGTTTCAGGCAGGTGCGTGCTTCAAAGAAGCCTGCCTGACAAAAATAGGTAACCCTGAAGATTCTGAACACAGATCTGTAGTTACAAAAGGCACCCCACTCAACGAGTGGTGACAAATAATAAGTTATAAGTTTATATGTGCACATCATAAACCCCAAAATACATGTGGAGATCAATTGCTAATGAACTCCATTGAACTAATGTTACATTGCTTTCGCAGCTAAAACTACTATAACAACACCGTTGTTTTGTACTAAACTTTGTACTAGCACAAATTCTCTCAGAGAAATTTTCATATCACATTTCAACCTTAAATTGTATCACAGCTCTCATACTCCGGCGGGGTCTAGGGTGTCCTATGTCAACTGACTGCACCCCCCCCCCCCCCCTTCCTTGAAAATAAACATAAGTGACTGCAGGGCCACCTAGACCCTCTGCCTTAAAGCTATACATGGTAAGGAAGGTTTGTCTAGAGCAACTGACAAGTATCTAGAGAGAAACGTATGATTAGACGCCCACAACTGTGTGGACGCAATATCTTCAACTGAAAAGTTTTTCAGGAAACGTAAAGAGGCCGCCCACTTGCGTAAATCGTGGGCCCTACCCACAACGCCGGGATTACTCTCTTTAATGACTTCTACTAGAAGAGAGGCTAATCGCCGTTTAAGTAAGCGTTTACCCGTACTCGCTACCCATAAAGCACCTTGGGGGTTATGAGGAGCTATTCTTAAATATTTGGTTAGAGCTTGCACTGGACATAAATTATGATGCACCTTTCCCCTTTTTAACGCCGGCACCGTGAATTCAGAAAACACGTGTGCACTATGCTCATTCTTGGCTACAAACGCCGGGGATGGTGCAATGGAAATTGAATCATTAAGTCTACCAAACCTAAGACAATTAGGTGTGTTGCTCATCGCCGCCAGCTCAGACACTCTGTTTCCGGTGGCCAAAGCCAAAAGGAAAACTGCCTTCTTTAAGATTAAAGCAAAGTCTGCAGTATTTTGATACAGATGAGAATGAAGTAAAGACAAAGCTTTGTCCAGAGACCAAGTAGGCATGAGCTGACGGGGAGGTGGGCGGAGTTTAAAACACGCTCTCATAAATCCTGTTTCCTCCGCCACCGGTATGGATAGACCTGTAAGGTCGAAAAAGGGCACTCTAATCGCAGTTAAGTGATTCTTCAAAGTAACCACAGATAAACGTTTCTGCTCAAACAGATAGTTCAAGTAATTAAAAACCAATGCCACTGAGGGTACAGTTTGTTCCGTTCTAACAATCCAAGAAGTAAAAGCTTTCCAATGAGATTGATATTGTCGCTTAGTAGACTGAGTATATTGATTGAGCAATTTATTGGTCACATCCCTACCGTATGGTGCTAGCCACTTGGCCTCCTGAATGTCCATAATGCAAAAGTCAGCGAGGTCTCTAGGTTGCCAATCGTGTCTAAGTGGAAGTACCCGACCGGGAGCGATACCGGGTCCGGGCACCACATTATTAACTGCTGGCACCACACCTGCGCTGGCCACAGGGGCGCGATTAGCGAGACTAAGCCTCGATAAACTCGTAGTTTGTTCACTACGTGGCACATTAGTGACGCATCTGGCGGCGGAAACAGATAGATGGAGCTCCATCTGTTCC
The DNA here is from genome assembly GCA_032716605.1 of Paralithodes platypus. Taxonomy (NCBI): domain Eukaryota; kingdom Metazoa; phylum Arthropoda; class Malacostraca; order Decapoda; family Lithodidae; genus Paralithodes; species Paralithodes platypus. The sequence goes on from CM064574.1 coordinate 42,345, forward strand.
AATCTGTCACTAGGGCGTCTGGCCCCCCTGCCGGCGTTATCGTCCGGCGGGTGAGGTATAGAGGGAGCTTGTGAGTCTCCTCGGACGCAAAAAGATCCACTTGTGGATGGGAGAGCTCCGCAATCATTAGGTCGAAAATGGGTTGCTTGAGCTCCCATTCTACTGTCGTGCTCTGTCTCCGGGACAGAGCGTCTGCCCAGACGTTCGCTACGCCTGGGAGATAAGATGCGTGAAGATAAATATCTAGACTGGTGGCTAGAACAAAAATCTCTTCCGACACGAGTAGCAACTTCCTTGACCTCGTTGACCCTTGTTTCTGAATACAGTGAACTGCATTCAGATTGTCCATTCTGAAGGCCACTGACTTGCCCCGTAACGCCGGGCCGTGAGCCTGAAGGAAATACAATGGGACTAGTAACTCTTTGACATTTATGTGAGAGATTTCTAAGTGGGACCAAAGTCCCTGACCCTGGTGCCCCTGATTTGACTGAAATCCCCACCCTATGGTGCCTGACGCATCCGTGTCTACCCATACCGTTGGAGGAGGAGAGGTCCATGACATGATTGAGTGCAATGTTTCCCTCTTCGCCCAGACCGCTAGTAAGGTGTGGATTAATTTTGGTATGGGCCATAATTTTCCCGCCGGTAAGAGTGGGAAATATTTGTTGCCTTCCAATATTAATCGTTTTACTTTCAACCGGCCCAACTTGACAGTTAGCTGAATCCAGTTGAGAGAGCCGACCAGAGACTCCCAGACTCTTCGTGTCGTAGTCAGACTGTGAAGAAACCTGAACAGTTTCCTGCGAAACCTGTTGCGATTGTCCACACTCTGACTCAGAGTGAGAGCGGCGGTGTCCCAGACCAGCCCTATCCACTGAATTACTCTTGAGGGAACAAGGTTTGACTTTACCAGATTTACCTTGAAGCCTAGAGTTTTGACATGATTTAAAATGATATTGACATGTTTTATGCATAATTGTTGTGTCTCTGCCACCACCAGCCAGTCGTCTAGATACCACAACACTCTGATTCCCTGTTTTAACAATGGCATCAGGGCTTGCCGGACTAGTTTCGTGAATAATCGAGGTGCTAGGTTCAAACCGAACGGCATCCTCTGAAAAACAAAATTTTGGTGCCTGATCCTCAAGGCCAGAAACCTTTGAAATCTTTTGTTGACCGACACGTGCCAATAGGCGTCTGTCAGGTCTAGGGAACACATCCAGCCACCCGGCGGAAGTGTTAGCCTGATTTGATGAACTGTTAACATTCTGAAAGACTCGTTGTAAATGTGAAGATTCAGATACGACAGGTCTACGACCGGCCTCATCTGAACACTGTCCCGTTTGGGAACCAAAAACAGTTTTGACGTGAATACAGGGTAATCTGGGGGTACCGGGATGATGACATTCTTGGCAATCATCTCCTGGACCAGCAACTCCACCTCTAATGAAACACAATTTGCCGTTGTCGGCTGACGTAAGCGAGGTCGCCGGAGCCACTGCCAAGTGATGCCTTTGCGTGCCACCATCCGTGCCCAGGTTTTTAACGGCCATGCTTGGTGACACGTTCGGAACGACCCAGTTAGCAGACAAGGGTTCGCCGGCTGTACTTCCCTCGGTTCCTCCGGCTCTAAGGTAGGCACTGGGAGTGAGAAAGACTTTAGTTTTTTGATGGTGGGTTTGGTGGTGTTGGACGCTTCGCCGGCTGGCTGGTGTGGGCCGAAGACTGGCCCTGCCCCGGCTTATACTGGCCGCGTCCCCTCTGTCCTGAAAACCCTCTCTGTCTATGCCTGAACTGACCCAGGGGGGATTGGGAGGACTTAGGCGGAAGAAACGGCTTAGAACCCCCTGGCTGAGCTTTAGTAGGAGGCTTAGGTTTGGGGAAGTTAAATGCGGGTTTCTTAGCCTGTGCGGGACTGTGCTTCACGGCCTGTGCCATGTTAAACACTGTTCGCCATACATCAGGGGACATTAAAGAAGGTGTCAGTACTGGGGACATTACCACCTGGTTAGCAATGCGATCAGGCAGCTTGCGAACTAATGACATCCTAAGATCCTGTCGTGCTCGCACCGCCTCAAGTAAGGCTGTGCGTATGTCACCTAAGGATTGAATTGACGACTGAAGAATCAGACGCCGGGATAATTCAACTGATCTTCGAGCATCCGCGTCTGCGATTGCCTGAGTAGACCTGAGTAAAGACTTAGCCACCTGTTGAGAAACTATGTACTGTGAAAACAGGCGGAAAGCTTTTCCCCTTAGCCTAAATTCTCTGTCTAGGTGAGAAGGGGTAGGGGTAATGAATGGTTCCTTTAGTTCACAAAGATTAATCTTAGGGGCAGCTAAAAAGGAAAATAAAGCTGACGGAACTCCGCCGGCAGAACCTACCGGCATTGAGAACCATGAATGTGTATCCTGAGGGATCTGGTGGGAAGATTTAGAAGTGAAAGTGGTTGCAAAGTTTTGAGCCTCTACCTCCCAATCCACCCAAGGTCCTGGTCCTAACTGTCCCACCTTCAACACTGGATTAGCTGTCTCGTCTGTGACGGTCTGTAAATCTAGTTCAGGAGTAATAGCCGACAGAGCCTTAATATCATTAAACCCATCCAGCTTAGACCAGTCTGAAAAAAGTTTTGAAGCTGAGGCAGGGGGTAAAGCAGGCTTAGATGCATAAACAAAATAATCCTGATGATAATAACTAGGTATAGCCTTGATATTTACGTCCAAAACATTACCCAAGGCATCCAATGCCCTTAATTTCTTAGACTTATTTCCCTGGATAAACCACTCACGTGGTACCGGGAGTTCCCCTGACAAGGTAGGCTGGGCAAGCTCTGGCTTAGAGGGGTTCAAAGGGACCCATGACTCGTCTGGCCCATAAAGCAGGGGCATAGCTACCTTTCTAAGAGGCGCTTTGTCTAGAGGGGGTGGATTAACATCCGTAATGACCCTGACATTTGACGTAGTGAATGCCGCCGTAGCTGGCTTAGAGCTCCCTGCCGGTGACAGAGTAGGAGGGTTAGGAATCTTAGATAAATCGATTGACGTTATCAGAGGCCGTACCGCAGAACCTGTCAAGGGAGCCCCCAAGTCCATTGTGGGGTTTTCTCGTTGTTGATTAAAGAATTTTGATAGAGCATGAGTAAGTAACCCATCAATTTCTTGTGCTGTAACAAACTGGTTAGGTGCAGAACTTTCAGGTGAATTAGTATTATCATGGGCGGCGTCCAGGCCTGAGCCTGACCCTTGTCCTTCCCTATCTGAAATTAATGACACTTCATCTTGTTCCTCCCGATCCTCCTGAGAAGACCCCGCCGAGGCAGGGGCACCTTGTTTCCAAGATAAATCAGGGATAGAGGATGGGGTCGCCGCGTCCCTGTGGACATCGGCTACTGTGTGACTCGTATGAGTCGGACGTGGATGGTCAGACCCTGGCTGAGCAAACCGCCAAACACCGAGGCTCTGGCCTACGCTCTCTTGAGAGTCTGAAACATTCTCAATTATTGAATATCCTGAACTCTCCATTTCTAGGGTTAAAATATCAATAGGTAAATCTTGTTTAGGGACAGGCGCTTCACTATACTCTGAGGCTGTAACAGAAACATTGTCAGGTGTAGAGGTACGATGAGATGCACTAGACTTAGTAGAATGTCGAGAGGACTTCTTATGGGAATCCTTTTTGGAGGATTTGTGGCTACGGTGTGACCGCGAACTGGACCTAGGTTTGGAAGAATCACCACCATGGCCCCTGGGGGAAGCTTCAGTCTTGCACTTCTTACTAGCCGGGGAAGAGGCCCGACTTGAAGACCGTTGTCTGAGGGGTGACCTTGACCTCGATCTCGCCTGCGACGAGGAGGTGGCTGCCGGGGGAGTAGGCTCTCTCGGGCGTTTAAACGTCTCCACAGACGATACAGAATCCTGGCTAGTCTCTGTCGGCTTAAAACCCCTTACTCTAGAGGTACGTTTAGGGGGAGGGTGCTCTGACAGCAACTTATCCCAAAGTGGGACGTTGTCACATTGAAGTGACTTATGTGCGACAATGGTAGTGTAGGCCGACATTTGTTGTCTGACCTCTCTCAACGCTACCGCCGCGGTCTTTTCATTGTCACACAGGACTTTATTGGTTAATTGGGAGCAAAAAGAACAATTACGTGTAACCCAGAGACCCCTTGAACGGTCTAGACATCGAACACACCTTATGCAAAGGGTATGTGCAAAAATTGGGATACCCGCGCAAGTAGGGGTAATGCACAGGGCAAAAACTGGGGTCACATTAGCCATGACAGAGACTGGTGTGAGGAACTACCGCCGGGTCTGTATTGGTCCGCCGGAGCTCAGCTCTGGAAAAATAAAGAAAAATTTCCAGGAATTAATGCTCATAAGGTTAACCCAAGTGTTCGCATACAAGTGTTAATAACCCGCCGGGTAACGGGATGCAAAGACACAGCTAACACATCTCGCCACGCGGCTGGGTATAAAGAGGCTAAACAAGTCTTCTTAGCTAAGAACATGAAGAATACCCTCTGATATAATGGTCCAGTATGGCACTAATAGTCTGTAGGAGGTGGTGACTGTCTCAAGATTCAATTTTGTAACAAAGCCCCCCCTCATAAAGACGCCGGCCCTTGAAATATTTTAGTAGAATAGCCCAGGGCAGGAATATACGAGATCTGATTTTTTAACAAATTGTCCCAAACGATCGTCGTAAAAATAGAAGGCGGCGATACTGAAAGTATCACCCAATTAAGGTTAATCGAAATTGAATTTGTTTATAAATTCCTTAGTTCCTTTACTTAAGGGCACCCGCCGGGTGTGGAAATCGATTTGGTTAAACCTCACTGATCCTTCAAATGCCGTAAGAGTAAAGGCAGCGATACACAGAGTATCACTCACATGGATTGGTTAACTATAAGAGACCTAAGTCGTTTTATCCCACCCTGCTCAGGTGCACCCGCCGGGTGAGAAGTCTAAAAGTTAACCCCACAAGTTCCTGACCCCACTACTTTGTAAAAGATCGCCGGGGAGGAACGCCTAAACAACAGCTAGGTTTTCCCCGTGGTTGTCGTAAACCAGGTAGAAAAACCTATAAAAAAACGAGTGTTCTCACGAACGTCGTTTCTTTATATATAACTAAATATATATGTAAGGATGGGTACAGCCATCCCGCCGGGAATTATAAAGGAGGCCTGAAACCAGGCACCCACAGATACGCAGTCCTGGAGAGCCACAGACACCTCCCCTCGCCGGGGAACCAGCCAGTGTTAAAAACCACATGTGGCCTAACACTGCTCATCGGTCAGGATTTTTCACGGTGAAACCGAGAAAAACCCGCCGGAAGGCAAACCCCACCCTGAACAGACACCATCTGAACAATACGACACGAGGAGAGACACGCACGACTAACCAAGGTCACAACATAATCCGTGGAATTAGCCAATACACAACTAAACCAGGAAACAAATATAGTCCGAGGAATTAGCCAATACACAACTAAAACCCGGATACACATGACACAGTAGGGCATATTTATAAAATAAATAATAACACTAGACATGTGGCAAAGCTACGAGCGGCTGGCTAGGCCTAGGTAGACGGCATGAAAATAGTTGAAATATAAACACACACTGGAATATCACAACAGGAACCACCGCCAACACACCACCGAAGCGATAACTTCCCAACCCCGGGAAGCCTGACACGGACCCAGAAAAAACTTCACTAAGTGAAGAAAAATACGCTGGGAACGTCAGCAAACACACAGCTTACCTCATCAGAAGGATAAAAGGCAGCAATTATTAACGCGTAATGAAAGCCGCCTGCATCACCAACTAAACCAAACTGTGAAAAGTTCACGTGTCCACAACAGGACCACGAGGGTACATCCGAAATAGATGCCCCATACATACGACCCAAAATACATTGCACTGCGGGCAACCAGCCCAGGACACTCCTGCTACGCCTATCCTAACCTTACTCGATACATCCCAGAGTAAACAAATGAGAAAAAACTCACTAGGGACGCCACGAATGCGGAACCAGCGGAGCCTGAAAGGTACGTCCGGGCAGGCTGAGCGCAGAGCAAAGAAGGAGGAATGACGCCTGTTTCAGCGTCTGGTCAGAAATCCACACAAGTACATCCACGATATGATGGAAAGCTTATTGGATAGTTATTCTTATTTTCTTTTTGTTTTTATTTTTTACGAAGTTTTTTCGTAGTGAGAACCCAATTCATAATGACTGAAGCCATGAGTGAGGTCGCGTGCGCTCATGATGAAGGCTCCTCAGTTTTTAAATGCTCTGCGCGGTAGATTCAAACTACGGCGGATTAGTGTTTGAAGAGGATGCCTTATGTAATAGGCATGTTCGTCAATGATGGAGGGGCCACTAATAAATAAATACCCTACCAGTTAGCTCTCATGTCATCTGGAATGGGTACATCCCACCCACACTCTAATCTCCACAAGTCCTGTACGAACCTCCGCGCCCGGATGGTTACCGGTAGCAACACTCCTAGAGGATCGAACACACTCGCGGTTAGACTTAGAGCCTCGCGTTTTGTAACCAATGCAGGGCTACTTCCGCGGAAATTAACCTGTAACATATCCTTATCAGTCAGCCACGCAACGCCAAGTACCTTAACCCCGTCTTGTTTGGCGGAAGCTATACCCTTCAGGTGCAACAGTTCCCGCAAACTCTCATTATTTGTGACCCACTCACGTAAAGACAGGTTAGCGCTGGAAAATATTCTACGGGCCTCCCAACATTGTTGCTGCAAATCACTTACATCATCACCAGTCCCCTGCAAGTTATCAATATACAACCCCCTTTTTAGCTTATTAACTACTTCACTGTTCTCCTGTATCATAGACAGGTGTTTTTGAATGGTAGCATTAAGGAGGAACTGGGAACAGGTGGCCCCGAACAGAACTGCACGAAACCGGTAGACAATGTAAGGACTTGCAACATCCAAGGGATCAACGGGCCACAGAAACCTAGTAGCATCCCTATCCTTCTCACTCAACCCCACCATGAGAAATGCTTTCTCAATATCACTCACCCAGGCAAATTGATGGCATCTAAAGCATAGAAGTACCTGGGTGAGGTCAGCCACTAGCGATGGACCTGTATGGAGACAGTCATTCAGACTGAACGCCTTCTCGTCCATCCTAGCCGAACAGTCAAACACTATCCGTACAGGCGTAGTAACACTATCCTTAGTAATACCATGGTGAGCTAAGTAGTGAATGGGATGACCAGCTTGATTCCTGTTTTCTACCCTTTCAATAAACCCCCTTTCTATCTGATTATCCAGAACCTTTGTATACTGTTGACAGTAGTTGGGATCCTTTATAAATTTACGCTGCAAGCCTCTCATTCTGCCCAGGGCTAACTTAAAGTTATCAGGTAATTTATCTATGTTATCTCTCCACGGCAGTTCCACTATATACTGTCCCTGTGCTTCGGAATACTGTACCGTTTCAGAAAATCTATTTAAGACTCTCTCCCCACCCTTACCAGTCTCATTAGGACTTATACCAATATGGTCCAAGCCCCATAGAGCTGTCAGATCCTTTAATTCTGGAGATTTACTGCCAATATCTTCCTGTATCTCCACTAAAGGGTCTACTGCTAACTTAAGAACAGTGACTAACTCTACATGGGTCTCCTCTATATCTGACTGATAAGTGCCACTCAGTGCATAACCATAAATTGTGGGTAACATAACTATACTTCCTTCCCTGACATAGCCTGAATGTACAAAGTGGTAATAAAAGCCCGCCCCAATCAGTAACCCTATCATATCTCCATCAGTGATACCTGAATCAGCTAATTTGTAACCCCGAGCCTTGATAGCATTTACCTCCATCTCTAATCCTCTCCCTGGCTTGTATACTGGTAACTCCTCCACCACAACGGCCCTCAATTTACACACCCTTCTTCTGTGATGATAGGTTAACTCTACTATTTCATACTCAGTACTACCAAGTGAGCCAGTAAATCCCTGGAGCCTTAGCTGTTCCTTACTGACCCCAACGTAATCAAGCTGCGATAAAGCAGAGCGCAAGATGAAGGTACGTTGCGAACATTGGTCCAACAAAGCTCTTACTTTACTGGTATGACCGTTTCTGTCGGTCAAGGGAATCTGAATGGTAGGTAACAACACTGCATTACGGCCCGAAGCCACAGCCATGGTCACTGTTGGTTCAGGGGCCACTGGTTGTCCAGTTTGTTCAAGGCGTGGCGTCAGACACAAATAATTAAAATGTTTCTGTTAGCAGAATCGGCACGGCCTAATTTTAGGGTTAGTACACCCCTGGCTGCCATGTTCTGACGACAGGCACCCGACGCACAATTTCAACTGCCTTGCTCTATTGGCCTTGGTGGGACTGTTCTTGTATTTTGCACACTTTGCCCAAAAATGTCCTGTCTTTAAATACAACTTACATCCATACTTCTGCTTGGTATCGGGTTTCTGATACACCGCATATGCTGCTGTGGCGGTTGCCCCAAACTGTTCTAGTGGATTATGTCTACTTTCTAGATTGCACACTTCAGTCTTAAACACACGAACATATTCATACACATCCAGCCAGTTGTCTTTTAATTCATGCTTAATCACTTCAGAGAGTGCACTAGGAAGTTTATTATGCAACAGTACTGCACACATTTCACTTACTGTTACATCCATAGAGCGTAATGATTCTAATGCACACTCAAATGACGCGGAAAAATCTTTCAGAGCACTGACCTCCTGGCTAGGATGCGGGAGATTACACAGTTTCGCTATGTGAGCTCCTTTGATGCGATCCTTTTGACCATAACTGTTTTTCAGTATAGTGACCGCTGGTTCATAACTTGCAGCGACCAAACTAAACCCACCAACAATTTGTAGAGCCTCACCACTAAGTTGTCCATTTAGATACGTAAATTTCTGAATGTCAGTTAAGTCTGTTTGGGAGTGAACACTACAATCAAAGAGCTCTCAGAAACCCACCCACTGTGTTGGATCCCCATCAAAAACTGGCAACTTCAGGGAGGGTAGCTTAATACCCTTCTGTTTCCTACTTGCAGCGCTATCATGAGATCTACCAGTAGTGGTTGTCTGTAGAGCACTATCTAACTCAGCTAACTGACTGTTTACTTGATTAACATACTGCATATCTTTCACCATCTCCTCCTCTAACTGATCATCTGAATATAAGCTATACAACTCTACGTTATACGACTCGATATCAGCTAGGGCCTTTTCTAAAGTGATTTTCACACCCTTTACATTATGCAGTGTAGCAGCATGTTCAATAAATTCAGGCAGATTAGAGGTAAGCTTAGTAATCCCTCCCTTCTTGGCGGCCCTGAACCGCCGCAATGACTTTATTTTCTCCTCCATTCTTAAAAAGTTTACGGTAACTAAAGCTTAAGGAACAACAATACTAATCGTCACTGTAGGCTAACCTATTCTAATCTATTCTAAGCCTAGGCTAACCTACTTACATTGATGACGACAGCAACCAAGCAAATTGAAGCATGCAGATCGCGTGCCCCTGTGAGTTTACAAATGATCAACGAAAAGGAAGTCATATTACTCTACTTTACAATATTTACTTTACTATATTAAATTTTAACAAATTACAAAGTTAATGCCTAAAAAAGAAAGGAAAAGAAAGAGAAAGAAGGATCACGACTCCTCTGAAGGAGGAACAGCCGCAGCCGTCGTCATAGTCTTTAGATCTAGCCTATTGCGTCTACTGCTCCTCCTCGGCCCTGGCCTTCTTCTCAAAGAAGGCATGCGCTCTGTCCAGTAGCCTATCTAATACCTTCCGGTTCCCTGGCACATCTAACCCAGGCTGAGGTCTGCCTGACAGTGTCCACCCTTGCCCCTGGTCTATAGAACTGCTTAACAAAAAAAAAGCAGGGCACTGCACTGGACGGTCCAGCGGAAAATCCCAGACATATGCGCCCCTCAACATTTGTCCACTGGATCGCCCAGCTCTACACAAAGGCAGACAAGTCAGGCCTAATACCCCCCCAATTGTTATCAATATATAACAGATGGCCCAGTATCCCGGTCACACGGCACCAATTATATCCTGTTTATTATTCCTAGGGGGTAGAGGAGAAACGGATATAAATTAAATAACTAAACCTGGAAAGATGAATTGGCCTAGGCTATAAAAATGATACCGGGTCGGCGTTTGACTTACTTGTAAACATGTACAGTCAGTCCCCCCAATCCGCGCCTATATGGGCGGCATTACTCGACGTGTATTGGGAATTCGTGCATTGGGAATAACATAACTTATGGAGAAATATACATACAGGCAGCCCGCATTTCCACACACATTTGACGGTAATTTTTGATCAAAATCAATACTAATTGGACAACCAAGCATACACAATAATAGAAACATAAACAAGTCATTCCTTACATTAAAATTAAATGCTATAAGTAGGTGAGAAGAGTGGGGGCTCCGAGGCAGACCCCCGTGACAGGGCGAGTTCATATAGCCTAGGCCTAGGCTTCCCCGGCCCCGCCACTGTCACTGGCCCCGTCCCCGGATAAACCCATAGATTTCCCGATCGCAGTAGTGCCTTCACCAGTTTATTCTTCCTAGGCATTTTGAAGTTGTTGAAGGGTGTAGGAAGGCGGTTGTTACACAATAAATGGGTCAAGTCTCAGCGCACGGACACTTAAGGATATTGGGACTGAGAAGGAAGCGTACGTGTGGTTGTGTGTGTGTGTGTGTGTGTACTTACACTAGTTGTACTTACACTAGTTGTATTTGCGGGAGTGAGCATGCTCGTTAATTCCCGCCTCCTAAGATATGTTTGTCATACCGTGCTTTGAAACTATGCACTGATGGTGCAGACACTACTTCGGCTGGCAATTTGTTCCACCCACTAATCGAGTTGGTAGGAAATCTTTTACTTTTCAGATCAGATTTACTATTTAGCACTTTTAGTTTGTAGCTGTGACCTCTTGTCCTCTCACCTCCATCCCTCTCTATGAAGTTTTCTTGGTCGATTTTGTCAATACCTCTAACACATTTATATATCTGAATTTGCTGTCCTCGTTTCCTTCTCTGTTCCAGTGTAGGTAGATTCAATCTCTCGAGCCTCTCTTGGTACTCCAAATTTTCCAAACCTGGGATCATCCTCGTAGCTGCTCTCTGTACCCTCTCAATTTTGTGGATATGTTTCTTCAAGTGAGGGGACCACACTACAGATGCATATTCCATCCTGGGTCTTATTATTGCCGTTATTATTTGTTTCATGGTGTTTTCATTAAGATAATTGAAAGACATCCTAATATTTGCCAATAATGCCAGTGATTCTCTCACTATCTTATTTACGTGGCTTTCTGGAGACATGTTATCCCTAAATTCTATCCCCAAGTCTTTTTCTTTTTCTGCTTTGGGAATCACTTCGTTTCCTAGTTTATAATTTTTCTAGGTCTGTACTTGCTTTTACCCATTTCTAGAGTCTTACATTTCCCTGCATTGAACTCCATATTCCATTTGATGCTCCATTCATGGATCTTTTGCAAATCTGCTTGGAGCTCAAGGCAATCCTCCTGGGTTCTGATCGTTTTAAGCAGCTTAGCATCGTCCGCAAACATACTCATGTAGCTTGTTAGTCCCTCAGGCAAGTCATTTACAAATATTAGAAACATGATTGGGGCTAGAACAGATCCTTGTGGTACCCCACTCGTAATTTGAGTCCAGTTTGACGATTTCCCCTTACTGTTGTTCTCATCTGTCTTCCGCTAAGGTAGCTCTCCATTTCAGCAGTTTGTCTCCTACTTTTCCCTCATGTTTTAATTTCCATAGCAATCTCTTGTGTGGAACTTTGTCAAATGCCTTTTTAAAGTCTAGGTAGGCACAGTCTACCCATCCTTCTCTCTTGTCCACTGTGTCTATTACTCTAGAGTAAAAACTCAACAAGTTGCTTATACATGATCTGCCACCTCTGAATCCAAATTGTCGGTCAGTAATTAATCTTTTGGATTCCAGGTATTTCACCCATTTGTCCCTTATTAATCCTTCCAGAATCTTCATGAGGATGCTCAATAGTGATACAGGTCTATAGTTCAGTGGTTTATCTCTGCTTCCTCCCTTAAATATAGGAATAATGTTTGCTCTTTTCCATTCTGTAGGTACTATCCCTGTGTCCAATGATTTGGTCATTATGTCATATAACGGTATACTCAGTTCCATAGCATTTTCTTTAATAATCCAGCCTGATACTCCGTCCGGTCCAGCGGCTTTGTTTGGATCCACCTTACTCATTTTGTCTATGAGCTCTGGTCTGTTAAATGTTACTTCCGGCATTTCCTCTGTACCTATCTCATTGGTTTCTGGTGCAATGAATTCTCCTTCTTTTGTAAATACTGATGCAAAATTTCTATTTAGTTCTTCCGCAATCTCCGTATCCTCTTCTATGATTCTGTTTCCACTTTTAATCTTAACGATCGTGGCTTTTATCTTCCTTTTGCCGTTTACAAACTTGAAAAACATTTTTGGATTCTTTTCATAGTTCTCCACTATCCCTTTCTCATGGTTTGCCTCTGACCTCCTCCTCATTTCTGTGTATTTGTTTCTCTCCTCTTTATACTTTTGCCTGTTATCTTCCGAATCCCAGTTTCTCATCTTTTTCCAGGCTTTGTTTTTTGCTTCCTGTGCTTGCCTACATTCGCGGTTAAACCATACTTTGCGATTACTTTTTTTCCTTTTATTAATGTACTTAGGGACAAAAGTTTTTATACCAGTTGGCAGTCCGTGGATTCGAACCCAGGATGCTCACACCGAAAATCAACACCTTATACATCGCATAACATATTATGTGTGTGTGTGTGTGTGTGTGTATTTACCTATTTGTATTTACCTATTTGTAGTATACAGGAGTTGAGCTTTTTAGGCTCGTATTGTCCCGCTTCCTGAGTTACAATTATCTAACTTTGCCTTAAAAATATGAATGTTTTTGGCACACACCACTTCCTCTTCCAACTGATTCCACTTACTTATACTTCTGTAAGGGAAACTATACTTTCTCACATCTCCTTTACATCTTCCTTTCATTAATTTATATCTATGCCCCCTAGTTCTACCATTATCTTTCACCCCTTGTAATCACTTGGGGGATGGTGCTGGGAATGGTCCCGGGGTAGACTGGAGCCGGAGTTCTGGGGGGGGGTGATGCTCATCTGCCAGCCAAACCTACCTAACTATGACTAAAATCAAAGAAAATAAACGTAAGTCCGATGAAACAAAACCGCACAGGACAATGACAAATGCCCCCCACAAACTCAGACTTGCTAGTGTGAATGTTGGTAGTTTGAATCTGCGTGCGAATGAAGTGGTTGAGATGTGTGAGAGGAGGCGAGTGGACATCTGCTGTACCCAGGAAACACTCTGGAAGAGGCATAGGGTACAGTGGATTGTCGGAAGGAGGAAAAGATATAGGATATACTGGATGGGTGTGGAGACTGATAAAGCGAAAGGAGGAGTGGGTGTTCTGGTGGCTGAAGAGCTGGCGGAAAGTGTGCTTCAGATTACGAGAGTTAGTGAAAGGCTGATTGTTTTGAAGTTGAAAGTTGGTGAAAGAATTCTGAATGTGATATCTGCATATGCCCCACAGGCTGGTTTACAGAAAGAGATAAAAGAGGACTTCTGGAATGACACCGTCAGTGTCATTTCAGGCCTCTCGGAGAACGAAATAACTATCGTGGGGGGGGACCTCAATGGTCACGTGGGAGCATCTGCAGATGGATACGAGGGGGTACATGGAGGAATTGGTTACGGAAGGAGAAATCTAGAAGGCGAATATATATTGGAGTCCTGCGTTGCACTCAACATGGTTGTGTGTAACACAAAGTTCAAGAAAAGACAGAGCCACCTGATCACATATAACTCTGGGGTCTCCAGTAGCCAGATAGATTACTTCTTGGTTAACAGGAAAGACTGGAAACTAGTTCGAGATGTAAAGGTCATCCCGAGCGAAGAATGTATCCCCCAGCATAAGCTACTTGTGTGCGACATGAGCTTATACAGAGATCCTAAGCGCAAGAAGGTTTACATACCCAAAAGGAAAGTGTGGCTGCTGAAGGACAAGGAAGTTAGGGATAGGTTTCATAATGAACTGGAGGAAATGAATAGAAATAAGGAAGCTAGGCCTAACGATGTAAATAGCCAATGGAACTTTCTTAAGCATAGCCTTATCGCTGCCACTGACAAAGTCTGTGGGAAAACAAAGGGTCACCCCAGGAATAAGACCTCTTGGTGGTGGAACGATGAGGTAGAACATGCTGTGAAAGAGAAAAGGAGATGCTTCAAAGCATGGAAGAAAGGAGGCAGCAGGGAGGAATACCAGGCAGCTAAACGAACTGCCAAAAGAGTTATTTACAATGCTAAAAATCGCATTAAGGACCTGGTCCTCGAACAAGTGTGTAACACTGACAATCCCAATGGGATCTTCAACCTAGCTAGGCGAGTTAAAAATGACAGTAGGGATATTATAGGTGAACAGTGTGTTAGAGATGATAATGGGAAGATTGTGTATGCAGAAAATGAAATCAGAGAAGCATGGAAGGTACACTATGAACGATTGCTAAATGTAGAGTTTGAATGGGATAAGGAACAGCTTAGTATCGAAAAACCAATATCTGGGCCCCCTCCTTTGATAGCACCAGCTGTAGTGAGCGACGCAATCAATAAAATGAAGGACGGTAAAGCTCCAGGTTGCTCCGACATTGTCGCTGAGATGATAAAAGCCTCAGGGGAGATTGGTGTAAACTTAGTCACTGAGTTGATAAACACCATTATTAAAGATGAGAAAATCCCAGAGGATTGGCTCAAAAGTGTAATAGTAAATATATACAAAGGAAAAGGGGATGCGCTAGATAGAGGAAATTATAGGGGCCTGAAAATGCTTGACCAAATCATGAAGGTCTGTGAGAGAGTCCTTGAGGGTTTGATCAGGCAAAGCATCTCTATTGATGATATGCAGTTTGGTTTTATGCCAGGACGTGGTACAACCGATGCTATCTTCATAGTCAGGCAGATACAGGAAAGATACCTACTAAAAGGCAGGGATCTTTACTTTGTGTTTGTGGACCTGGAGAAGGCCTTTGATAGGGTACCTAGAGATGTTGTACAGTGGGCTATGAGGAAACTTGGTGTGGAAGAGTGGCTGGTGCGTGTGATAATGAAGATGTATGAGGATTCGCGAAGTTCGGTGAGGGTGAAAGGTGTACTGAGTGACGAATTCGCAGTCCGTGTTGGAGTCCATCAGGGTTCAGTGTTAAGCCCCCTCCTCTTTATTATGGTCTTGGAGGCGCTGTCTAGAGTTTTTAGAGGCGGACTCCCGTTGGAACTGTTTTATGCAGACGATTTAGTCCTAATAGCTGACAGTATGCAGGATGCTGAGGCCAAATTCAGAAAGTGGAGAGAGGGCATGGCGAGCAAGGGTTTAAGAGTCAATATTAACAAAACCAAGGTTATGCATTGTAGTTTGAGACGAGGCAATGTGGAAAAGAGCGGTGCATACCCATGTGCAGTGTGTGGAAAGGGAGTGGGCGTTAACTCAATTCAATGTAGCATCTGTCGATGTTGGGTACACCATGGGAGTAAGCGCTGTAGTAGAATAAAGGGGCCCCTGCCGAAGGATAAGTCAGAAATAGAGAAATTTGAGTGCGTAGTGTGCAAAGGCGAGCTTGTGTTAAGTGATGATCCTGTGGCTGTGAATTTTGGAAATGAGTCTTTGGAGCTGGTGAACAAGTTTTGTTACCTAGGAGATACGATCTCTGCCGGTGGTGGGGCCGAGGCTGCCACTGTTGCTAGAATTAGGTGTGGCTGGGGGAAGTTCAGAGAATTGATGCCAATCCTGACCATGAAAAGAATGCCTCTCCCCCTGAAGGGAAAGGTGTATGCCTCATGTGTTAGAAGTGCAATGACGTATGCCTCAGAAACATGGGCCGTTAAAGTAGAGGATGTCAACAGAATGGAGCGTAATGAGATGAGAATGGTGAGATGGATGTGTGGGGCCAGGCTACAGGATAGAATAACAAATGTTGAGCTGAGGAGACGTTTAGGTATAAAGAGTATTAGCGAGGTGATGCGTACAAGTAGACTGGGATGGTATGGACATGTGGAGAGAATGGATGAACAAAATTGGGTGACAAAATGCAGGTCTGTGATTGTGGAGGGAGCTGCACCAAGGGGTGGACCGAGGAAGACCTGGGATCGGACTATACGCGCCGATCTCAAATCCAAGAACTTGACAAGTGAAGCAGCCCTTAACAGGGTTGCCTGGAACGCCGCCATTAGGACAAGAGACTGAAACTGCACTTATGTGTGGAACACTCAGTCTTAAAATTTTATGTATGGATGTAATATAACCCTTCTTGTCCACCTTTTCGAGTCCTCTCACACATTTGTACATCATAATCATATCGCCTCTCTCCCTCCTATCCATTAGAGATGGTAAATCTAATTTCTTTAATCTCTCCTCATATGGTAATTCTCTCAGTTCTGGTATCATCCTAGTTGCAGCTCTCTGAACCTTCTCCAGCTTCTTTATATGCTATTTTAGATGTGGTGCCCACACCACTGCCGCATACTCCAGTCTTGGTCTCACCAATGTTTTTATTATTTTCTCCAGCATCTCCTCGTTTATATAGTTAAAGGCTATTTTTATTCTTTAGCAGTCCATATGTTTCTCCCACTATCTTATAATGATTCTCAGGTGAAAGATCACTCCTAACAGTTATCCCTAAATCCTTTTCTTTCTCTGATGGGTTAATAGTGTTTTCTCCTAACTTATATTCCATATGAGGCCTTCTTTACTTACTCCCATTTCCACTACATGACATTTATTTGTGTTAAATTCCATTTTCCACTTCTTGCTCCATTGATCTATCCTATCCAAATCCCTCTGTAATTCCCTACCACTGTTTTCATCTTCTATACGCTTCATGATCTTGGCATCATCTGCAAACATATTCATATATGCATTTATATCCTTTGGCATGTCGTTAATGTATATTAGAAACATTATGGGAGCCAGCACCGCTCCCTGCGGAACTCCACTTGTGACATCTTTCCACGTAGAAAATTTATCTCTGATAGTAGTCCTCATCTGTCTCCCTGAAAGATAGTCCTCCATCCAATTTAACAAACTACCCTGAATCCCTCCATACTCTTTTAATTTCCACTTCAGCCTGCTATGCGACACTCTGTCAATGTGTGTGTGTGTGTGTGTGTGTGTGTATTTACCTATTTGTATTTACCTATTTGTAGTATACAGGAGTTGAGCTTTTTAGGCTCGTATTGTCCCGCTTCCTGAGTTACAATTATCTAACTTTGCCTTAAAAATATGAATGTTTTTGGCACACACCACTTCCTCTTCCAACTGATTCCACTTACTTATACTTCTGTAAGGGAAACTATACTTTCTCACATCTCCTTTACATCTTCCTTTCATTAGTTTATATCTATGCCCCCTAGTTCTACCATTATCTTTCACAATATAACCCTTCTTGTCCACCTTTTCGAGTCCTCTCACACATTTGTACATCATAATCATATCGCCTCTCTCCCTCCTATCCATTAGAGATGGTAAATCTAATTTCTTTAATCTCTCCTCATATGGTAATTCTCTCAGTTCTGGTATCATCCTAGTTGCAGCTCTCTGAACCTTCTCCAGCTTCTTTATATGCTTTTTTAGATGTGGTGCCCACACCACTGCCGCATACTCCAGTCTTGGTCTCACCAATGTTTTATTTTCTCCAGCATCTCTCGTTTATATAGTTAAAGGCTATATTTTATTCTGTTTAGCAGTCCATATGTTTCTCCCACTATCTTATTAATATGATTCTCAGGTGAAAGATCACTCCTAACAGTTATCCCTAAGTCCTTTTCTTTCTCTGATGGGTTAATAGTGTTTTCTCCTATATTCCGTATGAGGCCTTCTTTTACTTACTCCCATTTCCACTACATGACATTTATTGTGTTAAATTCCATTTTCCACTTCTTGCTCCATTGATCTATCCTATCCAAATCCCTCTGTAATTCCCTACCACTGTTTTCATCTTCTATACGCTTCATGATCTTGGCATCATCTGCAAACATATTCATATATGCATTTATATCCTTTGGCATGTCGTTAATGTATATTAGAAACATTATGGGAGCCAGCACCGCTCCCTGCGGAACTCCACTTGTGACATCTTTCCACGTAGAAAATTTATCTCTGATAGTAGTCCTCATCTGTCTCCCTGAAAGATAGTCCTCCATCCAATTTAACAAACTACCCTGAATCCCTCCATACTCTTTTAATTTCCACTTCAGCCTGCTATGCGACACTCTGTCAATGTGTGTGTGTGTGTGTGTGTGTGTATTTACCTATTTGTATTTACCTATTTGTAGTATACAGGAGTTGAGCTTTTTAGGCTCGTATTGTCCCGCTTCCTGAGTTACAATTATCTAACTTTGCCTTAAAAATATGAATGTTTTTGGCACACACCACTTCCTCTTCCAACTGATTCCACTTACTTATACTTCTGTAAGGGAAACTATACTTTCTCACATCTCCTTTACATCTTCCTTTCATTAGTTTATATCTATGCCCCCTAGTTCTACCATTATCTTTCACAATATAACCCTTCTTGTCCACCTTTTCGAGTCCTCTCACACATTTGTACATCATAATCATATCGCCTCTCTCCCTCCTATCCATTAGAGATGGTAAATCTAATTTCTTTAATCTCTCCTCATATGGTAATTCTCTCAGTTCTGGTATCATCCTAGTTGCAGCTCTCTGAACCTTCTCCAGCTTCTTTATATGCTTTTTTAGATGTGGTGCCCACACCACTGCCGCATACTCCAGTCTTGGTCTCACCAATGTTTTTATTATTTTCTCCAGCATCTCCTCGTTTATATAGTTAAAGGCTATTTTTATTCTGTTTAGCAGTCCATATGTTTCTCCCACTATCTTATTAATATGATTCTCAGGTGAAAGATCACTCCTAACAGTTATCCCTAAGTCCTTTTCTTTCTCTGATGGGTTAATAGTGTTTTCTCCTAACTTATATTCCGTATGAGGCCTTCTTTTACTTACTCCCATTTCCACTACATGACATTTATTTGTGTTAAATTCCATTTTCCACTTCTTGCTCCATTGATCTATCCTATCCAAATCCCTCTGTAATTCCCTACCACTGTTTTCATCTTCTATACGCTTCATGATCTTGGCATCATCTGCAAACATATTCATATATGCATTTATATCCTTTGGCATGTCGTTAATGTATATTAGAAACATTATGGGAGCCAGCACCGCTCCCTGCGGAACTCCACTTGTGACATCTTTCCACGTAGAAAATTTATCTCTGATAGTAGTCCTCATCTGTCTCCCTGAAAGATAGTCCTCCATCCAATTTAACAAACTACCCTGAATCCCTCCATACTCTTTTAATTTCCACTTCAGCCTGCTATGCGATACTCTGTCAAAAGCTTTCTTCATGTCAATATATACGCAATCCACCCATCCATCTCTCTCTTGTAATATGTCAACCACTCTGTCATAAAAACTGAGTAGATTTGTAACACATGAGGTACCCTCCCTGAATCCAAATTGCCTGTTAGATAGTAGATTATTCTTTTCCAAGTAAATCATCCATCTTTTCTTAATTATTTTCTCACAGATTTTGCACACTATACTAGTAAGTGACACAGGTCGATAATTCAATGGATGTTTCCTGTTCCCACCTTTATAAATCGGTACAATGTTGGCTCTCTTCCAGTCCATTGGTAATTTTCCCACTTCCAGAGAGTATTTCATTATCTCATATAAGGGTTTCACTAGTTCGTCAGCACATTCTTTCAAAATCCATCCCGCTACATTGTCAGGTCCCACTGCTTTTTTCACATCTAGTCCTTTCATTATTTCTACTAGCTCCTCTGGGAGAAAATTAATCTCTCCCAGTTTATCACCAATTTCACCTACCGGTACTTCTTCAAAGTTATCACCTTTAGTATATACTGAGTGTAGTGTATTGTTCATAATTTCACACATATTCTGGTCGTCATCATAAGTGGTCCCCTCAACCTTCAACCTGACTATTCTATCCCTTACCTTCATTTTACTATTTATAAACCTATAGAACAGCTTAGGATCACTCTTACATTTTTTCACAATGTTCTTCTCATATTCTCTGGCTTCTTGTCTCCTGATTGCAGCATATACATTTCTTAATCTCTTGTATCTGTTCCAAGTTTCTCTATTACACCTTTTTCTAGCTGCCTTCCACGCTTGGTCTCTCTTTTCCTTGGCTTTCCTACATTTTTCATTAAACCAATCCTTTTCCTTCGCTGACCTATTACCTTGTTTAGGGACATATTTATTAACTCCTTCTTCATATATTGTTTTAAATACTCCATACTTCTCGTCTACACTATTTCTCTGATGTATTTCACTCCAGTCAACATCTCTAAAGTATTGTCTCAGTGATTGGTAGTCTCCTTTTGCATAGTCAAACCTAGTTTCCTTGTGCTCCTCCCTCTCCTCCATATTGGAATAACCCAATAGGATTTCTATATCCATTACAACGTGATCGCTCTTGCCTAAAGGTGGTAAGTATTTTATATCAGAAATTACATCTGGGTCTCTAGTAAACATTAGGTCCAATCTGGATGCTTCATCATTTCCCCTTCTTCTTGTATTTTCCTTTATATTTTGCACTAATAAATTTTCTGTTACCATATCCAGTAGCCTATACCCCCACGAGTTCACGTTGCTACCAGCTTCTCTCTGCTCCCAATCCACCTCTTTACAGTTGAAGTCCCCTACTATAATTAATTCATTGTTTCTACGAGTTAATTTTTCAATACAAATAATCATCTCATCTTTGATAAATTTGTATTCCTCCTCTTCCCAAGCCCCTGTGTAGGGCGGCATGTAGGCCACTACAATATCCGCCTTTTGATTGTCATCATCTGTCAATTCTACTGCTAATATTTCCGCTTTACTATTATTCAGATCAATCATTCTTGTTTTCAATTTATTATGTGTAAGAATTAGCACCCCTCCCCCCATCTTGTCTTCTCTATCCCTTCTCCAGATATTATAGTTGTTCCATCCCATTCCCTCCAAACTTATCCCTTTATTTAGTTTAGTTTCACATAGACACAATATTAAGGGCTCTTCCTGTCTGATGTAATCATTTATTTCTAATTTCTTTGATAGCAGCCCATCCACATTGCTATAGACCATCTTGCACCTGTTGCTTTTACCATTATGATTGATATTCCCTGTCTTTATCCTACTATTTCCCCTTCCTGTTGCACCTCTCCCTCCAATCCTTCTTCCTGTACCACCACTTCTTTTCTCCCCCCCTCCGCCCCTATCCTCTCCCCCTTCTTCAGGTACCACTTCCTTACTTTCCCATCCATGTTTCTGTAGAAAAAAAAGCCCTTCTCCACTTCTGATCTATTATCGTTCTTTTCTTTGACTTCTCTATTTATTTCTCTAAATTTTTCCCTCTCTTCCGCATTTAAATCTTTCCTTAGTTTAACATTTCTGTATTCCCCCTCCTGACTTAACTTCCAGCTGGATCTGAGTACCTCCTCTGCTACTTTGGTTGACTTAAATCTAATCTTCATTGGCCTCATTTCTCCTTTCTTGTATTTCCCTAGTCTCCAACAATCCTCTACCTCTCTCTTCCATCCCTCCTTATCTTGTCTATCTATCACATCAATCATCTTCTCAACTTTCTTCATCTCCACACCCTTTCTCGTATTTCTATCTAATATTTCCCCTTCTACATCTCCAAACATAATTACACATCTCTTCTTATCAATAATATCACTGACCTGTTTCTCATTTTGTCTGATGGCATTAACTACCCTCTTGTTCAGGTTCTCCTCCTGCTGTCCCTTTTGCTCCTCAATAATTGCTTTTAGTTGTACCTCTGCTTCACCCACTCGATCACCCCAGACATTTTTCATTTGAGATACCTCTTCCTCCATTTTTTGTGTCCTGTCCTGATTTGTTTCCACTCCTTGTTTTAGCCTAGCATTCTCCTCCCTCAATTCACGAATCTCTCTCTCAGCCCTCTCCCTATACCCATCATCTATCTCTTTCACTCTCTCATTTAAATGTTCTTTGTATTCCTTAATCTGTTCTTTTAAAGCCACATTCTCAGATACCAATTCGTTGACCCTAGCAGTTAGATCATTTAAACCCTCCCCCGGGACACAGCTCTCTTCCACTACAGTCCCAATGGTCTTCCTCCACCCCTCCATTTCCTTTCTCCACTTTATCAGCCCCATCAGATTCCTGTTCAGGAAGATGATCTGGTCCTCCTTGTGTGTGTGTGTGTGTGTGTGTACTTACACTAGTTGTACTTACACTAGTTGTATTTGCGGGAGTGAGCATGCTCGTTAATTCCCGCCTCCTAAGATATGTTTGTCATACCGTGCTTTGAAACTATGCACTGATGGTGCAGACACTACTTCGGCTGGCAATTTGTTCCACCCACTAATCGAGTTGGTAGGAAATCTTTTACTTTTCAGATCAGATTTACTATTAAGCACTTTTAGTTTGTAGCTGTGACCTCTTGTTCTCTCACCTCCATCCCTCTCTACGAAGTTTTCTTGGTCGATTTTGTCAATACCTCTAACACATTTGTATTTGTTAGTAGTCTTGGCAAATCCAACGTCAAGGCTATTAACCTAATTGCAATGACGACTTGTCTATTTTGACTGCTATGTCGTCATTCCAACCGCGGTTAAAAAGAAAACGTCTAGAGTCTACTCCTTATCTTGCTCTAGGAGACGTTGTACATTAACCAAAACTACCACCGAAGGTGAAAAAAGCATAGAAGAGAAGAAAAAGGGGTTTACCTTAGTTACCGCTTAAGGCCCATCCCGTGTTCCGTCATGTGCAGATCCCTGTCGAACGTGCGCATGAGCGACCCTCTCTTATCATTTTTTCACGCGCTCCATTGAATGAAGTCGCTTTTGTTGTGCTCCTTTAATTCACCCTGTTTAGGTTCGTTTCGGCTTATCTGGCCTTCTTTTTGTTAGACAGATGTTACGTGATCTAGGGCACACGTAAATGGGCTCCTAAGTGTGTTTAATGGAGACGCGTGTGGAAATAGCTACCGAAGGTACGGGGGCGCCTGGCGTTCCTCGTGTGTTTTTCATTCCTTTCTCTTTTCATATTCTTTTTTCCTGTTAGTCTGGGCATAGTTTAGCTTTTAGCTTATTTTAGCCTAGCTTGTTTCTCATTCAGGAATTGCTATGCCCCTATGAGTTTTCATATTTTCATAGCCTAGGTGTACGTACAGTTGGTTCACGATCTGAGATTTCGTGGTGGCGGTGCTGTTTGTAGGGTTTGTGTCGGCCGCATTATTAGCGTTATTCCCGAGTCCCCCCTTTCGAGCCTTCACTGTGTCTCAAGGGCCTGGGCGCTTGGTGGTTCGTGATATCCTGGGGTACCCCACGGGGGCCCCTCCCTCACACCACAGGGTTTTTCGCCCCTGACACATTCTCTCTCCTCACGGCTAGGCCACCCTTTTTCTCGCCAGTTTCATTTACTGGTTTTTGTGTTCCCTTACTGTTTTCACCTCCATCCTTTCATACCCTTTTGCCCAATCCTGGGGTACCCTACGGGGGCCCCTGTTTGTGCCAAACCACCCTTCCTGCCACTTCTCCTCATGGGCTTTGCTCTATCTCTGTTGGTTGGGTGGTTCCTAGGGGATGTGCCTCCTCTCCCCTGGTGTGTCTTCCTTGCCTCTCCCTTGACCGGTTGAGTCAGGATATTATCAAGGAAGACACTGCTCAGCTTGATGGCCATCGTCGCTTGGAGTTCATAAGGAGATGACGCTTTTTTCTGGGCCTCTTTTGGTATTCCCTAGACGCTCCTCTCGCTTTTTCGGCGCCGGACCATCTCGGCCGGTCCCGCAAATTTGCGGGGTGCTCGATTCGGTCCTCTGGGACATTTCGGTTCCCCGCAAATTTGCGGAGATCGTTGGGGGGTCCCGCGAAATTGCAGGAGGGTGGTGTCGGTACGGTTATGCCTCCATTGGCCCGCAAATTTGCGGTAATAGTTGGCTTTCACTATTGACTTTTGTTATGTCATCTTGTTGCCTGATACTCTATTGGTGTATGCACTTTACTGGTGTTATAGGCCCTGCATGTAAGATGTTGAGTGGTGGTTAACACTTTCTCCATCTTTGCAGGTTCTGCTAGTGCTCTTCCGCCTCGGCCGCCCTCCTCACCTACCTCTGTGCTCCCAGTTTAGGGTGAGTACGGTTACCTGTTTGCATGTGTGTTCCTGTTTCCCCATGCTCCTTCCCTGGTTCTTCTTGGACATTCTCTCCACTTACTCCTTCGACGTGCTGATTATGGTGTGTGTTCTTCTAGTGCAGGTAGGCTGCCTTGCTTTCGCCTTGGTTGTCGCTCCCCGTGCTTGGAGAGCCACAAGTCCTGCTTGCGCCACTCGCTCTGTGTGTCCTCTACGGCCTACCTCCCTGCTCTGTGTGGCACGTGTCTGGCCCTGGTGGTTGTGCTGCTCCATGGCCCTGGTTCCTCGGCGGCGGCTGTGGCCTCCTGCTTCCCTTCCGTCGGTGTGGACGATGGTCTCCCGCCACATTAGGACTGTGGGCCACCGTTCCCCGGCCTTTGTTGCCGACCGGATCCGCGTCGCCCTGGGTATCCCTGACCCGACTGAAGGCCGTTCACCTGGCCCTCTCCCTGCTCGGGCCCTCTCCCCTGGGTCCCGCAGCCGGTCGTCCCATCGTCGGGGGGTTCCCCGGCTCCGTCCACGCTCTCGCTCGCCTCGTCGTCCTCCTGATCGCCTTGACGCCCATCGCCCTCGTCATGGTTCTCGCCCTGAGGCCGGGGTTAGCGGCTCTGCCCCTGTGCGCCCTCCCCTGGCCTCTACGGATAGGGGCTCTACTCCCTTCCGCCCGCTTCCCCAGCCCAGACGACTTCCTCTTACGTTGTCCTCTCCGCGCGCGGTTGTTCATGCTGTAGCTGGCCCTCTGCTCCCTCCTCCTACACTGTCCAGGAGGGTCCGCCTGGATGTCGTTGCTTCTCCTACTTCACCTGCTTCAGTGCCTATTCTTCCTTCACGGTCTCGTCCCACGGTGGTGGTCCCTCCCTCCTCCGCCTCGGTGTCGGGCCGCCCTGTTATCTCAGCCCCGGGGATCCTTGCTCTGTTTCCCCCCGCGGCTCCTGGCCTCCTTTCACCCGGCCAGCCTTCCCACTCCCGTCGTCCTGCTCCTCCTCATTCTTCTCTTCCTGACCTTCACTTACCGTCTCGCCAGGGGGGTACCCCTCCTCTTGCCTCGGTGGGGTTTCGCGAGGTTTCGGGGTCCCCTTTCTCAGGAGCTGATGTGTCGCTGGAAGAGGGGAATGGTGCTGTTTCCCCCTCGGCCGTTCGTGATCGGGGACGAGTCCCTCAACGGCGACACAACCGTCGTCGCTCGCCTTCCTTGGGCCGCGACGCTGCTGGTTCGTGTCGTGGGTCTCGCTCCCGCTCACGCTCGCCCCTGCGGGCCGACCAATCTGGGGGGGGGGGGGGGGGGGGGGGGGGTAGCCTCTCTCGGATCAATTGTCGGCTATGCAGGGCTGGGTTGTGTCACGCTTCGACGGGCGCTTGGAGTCGATGGAAGACTCCCTCTTCTCGCCCTTCTTGGCGGTGCCTCACCCTCAGCACCTCACCCTACCTACCCCTGCTACGGTCCCCCTCCCTTCTGCAGGCCTACGCTCTGGTCAGACTTCAGCCGCCCTGACATCCTTCCGGCTGTGTTGACGGGTCTGTCCTCCTATGG
Source organism: Paralithodes platypus (assembly GCA_032716605.1). Lineage (NCBI taxonomy): Eukaryota > Metazoa > Arthropoda > Malacostraca > Decapoda > Lithodidae > Paralithodes > Paralithodes platypus. The sequence goes on from CM064574.1 coordinate 68,176, forward strand.
GACAGGTTTGTGCGACGCCGGTACGCCTGGCTTAGCCATCATGCTCGGTCACCCTCTCCCATTGGAGGCCTGGTTTGCTGAGGCCTTCGACTTCACACACCGATCCGTCGACGGCTCTCCTTCCGTCCCTCCCCCGGAGTCGTCCCTGCTTTTGCCTCCTCTTGTGTCTGTCGGCGGGTTGGACGGCGCGTTCTGGTCCTGGATGAGCGCGCCCGTTCTTGAACTTCGTTCTATTGCTACCCCGTTCTTCTCTCACCCGGATCAGCCCTCTGTCGCCAAGGTTTTTCCCTTGCGACGGAGGGTGACGGACTTATTGTCTTGTCTTTAGGTTCCCTCCAGACGTCTGTTCACCACCTGCGGCTTTTCAAGGCGTCTGCGCCAGGCGATCTTCGCGAGGGTTTGGACCGCGTTCAGCGGGTCCACCTTCGGCTCGCGGTGTCTTTGGTTCCCGAGCTGAAGGCGGTTTTGTGCGCGGCAACTCGGCACCGCACGACGGTACGGTCTTCGTTCTGCCGGCCGGCCCCCTTGGTTATTCGTCAGGGTAGGTTGTACTCTGCGCTATATACGTCGGGGTTTTTTAAGCAGGATGCTTGGGAATGCTACGCTTCTCTGTCGGCGGCCCCTGCTTCCGACACGCGACGCCGCGCTGTGTCGTTACGGCCCCTGCTTACGTCACGCACCGACGCGCTGTGCCGCGCGCGGGGTCTTCTCAGTCCCGTCCTTCTGCCGGTCCTCTTCGGGGTGCTGCTGCAAGTGCTGCCGCCTTGCACGGGCGCAGGACTGGGACGTTGCTGGCCTGTGCGTCGGTTCCGCCTCGCACTTCTGTTCTTGCCCCTTTCATCCCCTCTGTGTCGGGGCTGGCCGGCCTTCCGCTTCCGGCCGCCCTTCGAAGGGGTCAGCCCCCCCCCGGCCTGGGATGGGGGGGGGCCCCCCCTTTTCGACGAGGTTGGGGGGGGGGGCAGGGGTAGAGGGAGTCTGGCCTCTGCCCGCACGGCCCGTACGGGGGTACCCCACGTCCCACACGTTGTCGTTTCTCCCGTCTCAACCTCGGCCCTCCTGTTCTCCTTCCCCTCCGTACCGGGTGTTCTCGGTGCTCCCTCGGGTTGTTCCCCTCGGTAGCCGCGAGGGACGTTGGGGGCGGCGGGTTGTGCGGAGGGGTCTCACCTGGAGGTGGACGTCCAGAACCCCCACTCCGCTCTGTCACCGGCCCATCTCTTCAGAGGTGGCCCACGTGTTCCCTTCCATGCCTGAGCTGGGTGGCGTCGAGGGAGTTGACCGCCGGTCACCCGGTTTTCCTCTCCCGTGTCTTTCTGGTACCGTCGACGAACTGCGACTCGATGCGACCGGTGGTGGATCTGTCGGCCCTCAACAGGCACATCGTGCACACACGGTTTCGGATGCTGCCGGTACCCCTGGTACGCCTGGCCCTGTGCCCTCTGTCGTGGGTAGTGTCGCTGGCCCTCCAGGATGCGTCTTGGCTTGTTCCTCTCCATCCTCGCTTCCAGCGCTTCTTGGCCGTTCGGACTTCCGATCGTGTGTTCCTGTTCGACGGCCTTCCCTTCGGTCTCCGCATCGCGCCGCAGATCTTCTCCGCACTGGTGGGGCAGGCTCTGGGTCCTCTCCTCAGGAGCGGGCTCCAGATCTTGTTTTCCTTGGCCGATTGGTTGGTAGTTTCCGACGCCCTAGGACTGTGCATTGGCGACGCCCTCACCGTCGTTCGCAACATCGCACGGTTAGGGTTCCCCTTCGATGTTCCCAAGTCGCGCTTGACCCCGTCGCGTGTCGTGCCATGGGTCGGTCTCGCATGGGTTTTGTCCGGCGCTACGGTGCCCCGGGGTCTGCCGGCCGCGGTGCACCTTCGGTGGACGGTCTTCGCCGTGTTGCACTCGGTCTCCCTCCCGGGTTGGCTCTGGGACTCGTTCGTGGGTTCGCTGCATTGGGCCGCTCTGCCCCTTCCCTTAGGGAGCCTCTGGCTACGCCGCCTCCTCCTCCTGGGCACCGCGGTGTTTCCGTTGCCCCTATGGATCGGCTCCTGCCGCTCCCGCGTACCGTTCGCCGACGCTTCGGTCGCTGGGTTGCTCGGGGCTCGCTCTCTGCGGCTGTGCCCTGGACCGCCCCCCCCCCGCCGACGGTCTGGGTAACCCCAGATACGTCGAGCGAGGTTGGGTGAGGTTCCCAATCGAACCTGGGACGTCCACTTCCCGGCAGATGGGTGGGTCTCCCTCCTCTTACCCGTCTATGCCCTCGGATTGTTGGTTCCTTTGTTCTTCCTGCGGGACCACGCGCTGGCCCTTCGGGGTAAGTCGGTGGCCTTCGGGTTGGACAAGACAAGCTGTCCCCTGTTTCCTTATGCGGGGGTCCTCCAGGTCGTTGACTCTATTGGGGGTCTCGGTGGAGTTGTTCTTCCTCGCGGACCGACACCCCTTCTCCTTGCATGCCTCCTCCCTGCCCGGGCCTGCCACCCTTTGGGCGGCCGCCCTGTCGAGAGGGCAGGGCGTTCTTGTAGAATGGGCGATGAAACGGACTGTGTTCGCCGACCCCGCGGCTTCCTGAGGTGTTCCGGAGGTCGCCTTGTTCGCATCGGGGGTGCCGCGCCAGTTGCCTCTGGACCTCTCCCTCCGGCCTCGCGCTCCGGGGGGGGTCCGGACGCTTTCATGGTCGCCTGGTACGGGTGGCGGTCGATATTCATCTTTCCGCCCCCAGACGGATGTGCCCAGTCCTCGCGGAGCTGCGGCTGTACCTCGGCTGCGTCTGGCTCCTCGCGCCTCTGTGGCCGGCACGGACTTGGTCCGCCCGGTTGCCGCGGTGGTGCCCGAGTCCGGTCCCTCTACCTGTCTCCGGCTTTCACTTGGGCTAGGTTGGGGCCCTGCGGACCTCTTTGGCCTTCGCATCGTGCTTGTTCATGAGGCACGGTGGCTCCCGGTTCCCGGCCGGGCCCTGACTGACTTCCTGCAGCGTTCCAGGCCGTCTTCTCCTTGGGGGACTTACGGGTCCCGCTGGAGGTCTTTTACTAGGTGGCTACAGGCCACTCGCCTGCCAGTTGGCTCTCCTTCCCTCGTCCTACGCTCCTTGTTTCACCTCTTCCGTATACGTCGCTTTCCAGTCGACGCTATACGTACCCACTTGTCTGCCGTCCGGGGGGTTCTTTGGGTCCGTCGCTGGGCTGGTCGTTCCGCCACGGGAGCTGGATTCCTTCCTGACGGCTGCCTTCCGGGATCGACCGCCTCCGCGCCAGGTCCCTCCGCAGTGGGATCTGGGGCGGGCTCTGGTCCTTCTGGCTTCCCCCACGTATACAAGGGCCGCTACGCCGGTTCCGTTGCTCGGGCGTCCACTCTTCCTTGTCGCTCTGGCCACTGGGGATCGGGTGTCTGCACTAGCGGCATTGTCACGGCCCCGGGACTGCGTGCGATTCTCCCCGTCCTTGCATGGCGTCTCGTTCGCCTCCTCCCCTCCTTTTGTTACCACGCATGGGAGGGAGGCCCCCGTTTTCCAGCCTTTCGCCGTCCAGGCTTTACGGCGTGGGCATCCTCGCCATGTGTTGTGCCCGGTGTCAGCCTTGCACTCCTCTGTTGCGTCTGTGGCGCCGCCTTCGGGTACTGCTGTGTGAGTGTCTCCTCGGACAGGTGGGAGGCTCTCGCAGGTGCAGATGGGCCGCCACGTTTGTCGGACCGTTCGTGCCCGTCACCCTGTTTGTAGGGGTTCTGCGCACGATGTCAGATCCTTTGCTGCCTCCTTCCGGTTCCTGCCACGTCGATCCTTCCCTGCCATCGCCTCAGCGGTTTTGTGGTCTTCTATCAATTCCTTCATCTCCTCCTACCTCTCCGTGTCCAGTGTTCGACCCCCTCGGCCGGTGATTGCTCTCGGGGGTCGTGTTTCCTGGTGCTCTGGCGAAGATCCCTGGTCTTCCCCCTTGTCCCTCGTTCTTTTCCTTTGTTTTGTTTTGACAAAGGGGGGGGGGGGGGGGTGTACGGGTTTGCAACACTGGATTGCAAGTTTGGGATTATGTATTGTTCCAGTACATAAGTGTTTTTGCCACATTGAAAATTGTGTTTTGTTCTTGTGTTCAGTGTTTTTGTTGGTTTTTGAAGAAAAGGGTTTTGGGTACAGTACCTTTTTGGTTTCAGACAAGTCTATGTTTTTGCATTACTATGAATGACGGGCATGTGTTAAAACTGTTCTTTTTAGCTACTCCTCAGTTTTTCACTCTTTTATTAAACTCTCTTGTTTAACTTGTGTCTTTGTCATTCGTAATTTTGTTTTATGCATTGGTTTTTGTGGTAGGTTGGGCTTGGATGTCCTCCTCCTATTTGTTATGCAGCCTTGACGTTGGATTTGCCAAGACTACTAACAAATTGGGAGGTTTGACGTACCTCCCAACCTACCAAATAGGAAAACCTACTATTTGGTAGTAGTCTTGGAAAATCCAACGTACATAATACCCTCCCTCACGCCGGACCCCTGCCCATCCGCGTTCTTCTGCTGACGTGAGATGTGATGACAAGAGAGGGTCGCTCATGCGCACGTTCGACAGGGATCTGCACATGACGGAACACGGGATGGGCCTTAAGCGGTAACTAAGGTAAACCCCTTTTTCTTCTCTTCTATGCTTTTTTCACCTTCGGTGGTAGTTTTGGTTAATGTACAACGTCTCCTAGAGCAAGATAAGGAGTAGACTCTAGACGTTTTCTTTTTAACCGCGGTTGGAATGACGACATAGCAGTCAAAATAGACAAGTCGTCATTGCAATTAGGTTAATAGCCTTGACGTTGGATTTTCCAAGACTACTACCAAATAGTAGGTTTTCCTATTTGGTAGGTTGGGAGGTACGTCAAACCTCCCAATATCTGAATTTGCTGTCCTCGTTTCCTTCTCCGTTCCAGTGTAGGTAGATTCAATCTCTCAAGCCTCTCTTGGTACTCCAAAATTTCCAAACCTGGGATCATCCTCGTAGCTGCTCTCTGTACCCTCTCAATTTTGTGGATATGTTTCTTCATGTGAGGGGACCACACTACAGATGCATATTCCATCCTGGGTCTTATTATTGCCGTTATTATTTGTTTCATGGTGTTTTCATTAAGATAATTGAAAGACATCCTGATATTTGCCAATACTGCTAGTGATTCTCTCACTATCTTATTTACGTGGCTTTCTGGAGACATGTTATCCTTAAATTCTATCCCCAAGTCTTTTTCTTTTTCTGCTTTGGGAATCACTTCGTTTCCTAGTTTATAATCTTTTCTAGGTCTGTACTTGCTTTTACCCATTTCTAGAGTCTTACATTTCCCTGCATTGAACTCCATATTCCATTTGATGCTCCATTCATGGATCTTTTGCAAATCTGCTTGGAGCTCAAGGCAATCCTCCTGGGTTCTGATCGTTTTAAGCAGCTTAGCATCGTCCACAAACATGCTCATGTAGCTTGTTAGTCCCTCAGGTAAGTCATTTACAAATATTAGAAACATGATTGGGGCTAGAACAGATCCTTGTGGTACCCCACTCGTAATTTGAGTCCAGTTTGACGATTTCCCCCTTACTGTTGTTCTCATCTGTCTTCCGCTAAGGTAGCTCTCCATCCATTTCAGCAGTTTGTCTCCTACTTTTCCCTCATGTTTTAATTTCCACAGCAATCTCTTGTGTGGAACTTTGTCAAATGCCTTTTTAAAGTCTAGGTAGGCACAGTCTACCCATCCTTCCCTCTTGTCCACTGTGTCTATTACTCTAGAGTAAAAACTCAACAAGTTGCTTACACATGATCTGCCTCCTCTGAAACCAAATTGTCGGTCAGTAATTAATCTTTTGGATTCCAGGTAGTTCACCCATTTGTCCCTTATTAATCCTTCCAGAATCTTCATGAGGATGCTCAATAGTGATACAGGTCTATAGTTCAGTGGTTTATCTCTGCTTCCTCCCTTAAATATAGGAATAATGTTTGCTCTTTTCCATTCTGTAGGTACTATCCCTGTGTCCAATGATTTGGTCATTATGTCATATAATGGTATACTCAGTTCCTTAGCATTTTCTTTAATAATCCAGCCTGATACTCCGTCCGGTCCAGCGGTTTTGTTTGGATCCACCTTACTCATTTTGTCTATGAGCTCTGGTCTGTTAAATGTGACTTCCGGCATTTCCTCTGTACCTATCTCATTGGTTTCTGGTGCAATGAATTCTCCTTCTTTTGTAAATACTGATGCAAAATTTCTATTTAGTTCTTCCGCAATCTCTGTATCCTCTTCTATGATTCTGTTTCCACTTTTAAGCTTTACGATCGTGTCTTTTATCTTCCTTTTGCCGTTTACAAACTTGAAAAACATTTTTGGATTCTTTTCATAGTTCTCCACTATCCCTCTCTCATGGTTTGCCTCTGACCTCCTCCTCATTTCTGTGTATTTGTTTCTCTCCTCTTTATACTTTTGCCTGTTTTCTTCCGAATCCCAGTTTCTCATCTTTTTCCAGGCTTTGTTTTTTTCTTCCTGTGCTTGCCTACATTCGCGGTTAAACCATACTTTGCGATTACTTTTTTTCCTTTTATTAATGTACTTAGGGACAAAAGTTTTTATACCAGTATCATAGATCTCCATGAATGCCTTGAGTTTTTTGTCTACCTCACTTTCAGATAACACCTGATCCCAATTTTGTGACTTGAAAAAATCCTGTAGTCCTTCGAAATCGGTTCTGGAATACATCCAGTGATTTTCCTTGTGCTTTTCCCTTCCCTTGGGTAGATTATACTTCAATAGTAAGTCTATGTCTAGAACTGCATGGTCGCTTTTTCCTAGTGGGCATAGGTACTGAATACTTTGAACCTCCTCCTCCCTTCTAGTGAATAGAAGGTCCAATCTAGCTGGTTGATCACTTCCCCTTACTCTTGTTGACTCTTTTACATGTTGGTATATAGAATTTTCCATGGCCATACTTAAAAATTCATAGCTCCAACTTTCCTCCCCTGCTCCGGCTTCAAGATCTTCCCAATTCACTTCCTTGCAGTTAAAGTCCCCACACATGACTATTTCATCCTTTGCAGCCAAGATATTTCCTAGCACACTAATTGTTTCCTTACGCATTAGGCTATGCTCCTCCTTACCCCATATCTTCGTCTTGGGAGGTACATACGCTACTATCACCACTATTTTTTCGTTTCCACCAATCTCTATTGCTAAAACTTCTGCTGTTGAAGTTACTAGTTTTATCTCAGACACAATCAAATCTTTCCTAGTAAGGATGCACACTCCACCTCCATGTCGAAATTTTCTGTCCCTCCTCCAAATCCTGTATTCAGACCATCCTAGCAAATTTATATCGAGGCCTTCTAGTTTTGTCTCAGTGAGACATACTATTTCTGGTTTCTTAGTATTGAGTAAGTCTGTTAGTTCTAGTTTCTTAGAGATTAGCCCATCGACATTGCTATATAGAATCCTTATACTTTCTAGTCCCCCATTACCTGCTCCAAGCCCCTTATCTGCGGCGGTCTGTTCCCTACCCTCTTTTACATTTAGCTTCTTTTTACCGAAAGTTTCATAATCTTCCCCTTTCTTACTCCGTAAAAAAACTTATTCTTTTCTTGTTCTGTCCTCTTGCTATTTTCCTCCTTGGCGGTTTTCCTTAGTTCAGCCTCCTTCTTTCTCTCTTCTTCTGGTAAGTCTCGCCTGATGTAGATTTTGTCCTTACCCTCTAACCCTTTTAGCCTAGCCGGCAGCCGCTACTACCATGATTTGGTGATGGGCTGGTCTATCAGAGTGAGAACTGAGCGATCTCTGCCATACCCATAGCTTACTCTGACTGTTCCTTTTACTTATATATTTTCTAGATCTCAAGTGACGGCGTCTCTTGCGTGGATTGACCTCCTAATCTACCAAGCTTGGAAGCCAAAGCGTCACATCTTTCCTTTGCCCCTCAACTTTCTCTTCATAATTGCTGAGGGGCACAGGGCCCTGGGTGGGGCTTTGGTTTCCCGGGCGTTTCCGCACCCTCCTCAGCTCCCCGCCATGGAGTGGCTTCGGTCACCCAGGCTTTATTGTGGTCGGCGGGGGGGGTTCTGTGGGGCGCTCGGTTATGGCCTTGGCCTTGCTCGGGGCCTTGGGGCTGTTCGGCCAGGCAGCTTGGGGAAAAACAACAACAACAACTACCATGATTTCATCACATGTCCTTCTTGACTTAAATTCGATTTTTACCAGTCTATTGTATTCCTTTGTATATTTTCCCAGCCTAAACATGTCTGATATTTCCTCCTTCCAGGTGTCCTCCTCATCTTTAATAGATTCCAGAATCTTGTTGATGCGACCTTCATCCTGCTCTTTTCGTTTTGTCCAGTCTAGTTCCTCCTTTTCTTCCACCCCTGATATTATGAGGCAGTTAGCCCTACGACTTTCTTCCTGGATGGCCTGAGAGTTTTCGTGGATGCCTTGCTTAACCATACTTTTTACCTGGTCCTTTATCCTAACATCTTGCTGTTTCTGTTCATCCAATATCTTCCTGAATTCGTCACTGTGTGCCTTCCTTACACTGTCTAAATCTTTTACCACTTGGTCTCTAGTCATGCCCCAAGCATTTTTACTTTCAGAGATACTGGTGTCTAGCCTAGTCATTATCACTGCCTTTTCTCTCTCCACTAACTCCAACCTGTTCTTCAACTCACCATTCTCTGTAACAATTTCCTTCTTAACTATCTCCAAGCCGGTCACTCGGTCCTCCAAGTTCTTGATTTTGTTCAACAGCATGAAGCAAAATTTTCCAGTGTCCTCAGTTGTCCATGTTGTCATGAAACCGGGAAAATCCGGCTCTCCCTCCGATTCGTCACTCCCGCCTTTATCACCCCTCCCCCCCTCAGCCCCCTCGTCACCTTCATTCACCATCTTCCCCACCTATTTCCTCTTGAAGTTGGAACCAAATATCTTGCCTCTTGTGCTGGGTAATACTTACATAGGCCATATACTTTTACCCAACATACTGAGCCGAGAACTTCCTGCGCCGAAAACAACAATATTGTGCGGTCTCTTCGGATTGTTCACTCACACCCTATAGTATTAGTCACTAATTTCTCACTTGCCAGCCGAAGTTTACTTGTTTTTTATCATCATCCTAATCCCTGGAGTCCCCTTTACACATGAATAAGAGATAGAATATAGCTCACTCCCGCCTGCAACCATGTAAGTAGAAATCAGCTGGAGCCTGTGGACCGCTTCCTCTCGAGTCAGCTGTTGTCTCGTGTACTCACCTAATTGTAGTATACAGGATTTGAGCCTAAGCTCGTGTTGTCCTGTCTCTCTCTCTACATTTATCCAATTTTGCTTTAAAAGTTTGGATATTTCTTGCTCCCACCATCTTTTCCAACTTATTCCAACACTCAATGCTTCTATACGGGAAGCTGAACTTTCTTACATCAGACTTACATATAACTTTCCTCAACTTACAATCATGACCCCTGGTTCTTCCCTCGTCCCTCACCACAAAATCTCCCTTGTCGATCTTCTCAAAACCTTTCACACACTTAAACATCATGATCATGTCACCTCTCTCTCTCCTCTCCCTCAGCGTTGGCAGCTTTAGCCTCTCCAATCTCTCCTCATAAGGCAGGTCTCTAAGGCTAGCTATCATCTTAGTGGCAACTCTCTGAACTCTTTCCAGTTTTTTATTATGTTTTATAAGGTGTGGAGACCACACCACTGCTGCATACTCCAGTCTTGGTCGTATTATTGTCCCTATTATTTTTACTAACATCTCTTCATCTAAATAATTCAGAGCTATTCTCATGTTAGTCAACACTGCATAGGTTTCACCAGTTATTTTATTTATATGCTGTTCAGGTGACAAGCTGTCTGCCACAACTACCCCTAGGTCTTTTGCTTTCACAGCTTTACTAATTATTTCATCTCCTATTTTATATCCCCAAGAAGGTCTATATTTACTTTTTCCCATCTCAAGAACCTGACACTTACTCGTGTTGAATTCCATTTTCCAAGTTTGACTCCACTCATATAACTTATCTAGGTCTCTCTGTAATTCTTCACAACTACTCCTACTTGTAATATGCTTCATTAATTTTGCATCATCAGCAAACATAGATATATATGAGCCTATTCCCATTTGAAGGTCGTTGATGAAAACCAAAAACATGATTGGGGCCAACACCGATCCTTGAGGCACTCCGCTTTTTACCCTTTTCCACGAGGAGAACTTTCCTTTTATTACTGTTCGCATTTCCCTCCCAATTAAATAGTTTTCCATCCACTTTAATAATACTCCCTCAACCCGCCCCACAGTCCTGAGCTTCCACAACAATCTCTTATGAGGCACCTTATCAAATGCCTTCTTGAAATCTAAGTAAATACAATCTACCCACCCCTCCCTCCCTTGTACAATGTCAATTACCCTATCATAGTAACTCAACAAATTTGTGGTACACGAATGACCTTTTCTGAACCTGAACTGCTTGCTTGAAATTATTTCCCTCTCCTCCAACATACCCACCCACCTTTTTCTAATAATCTTTTCACAAAGCATGCATATAACACTCGTTAAGGATACCGGTCGATAATTTAGCGGGTCTTCTTTATTTCCACTTTTATATATTGGAGTTATATTTGCTTGTTTCCATTCTAAGGGAAGTTCCCCCTTGTTTAATGAGTGTTGAACAATATTAAAAATAGGTCTCACTAGTTGTTCAGAACATTCTCTTAATACCCATCCAGCAATGTTATCTGGGCCCATAGATTTTCTCACGTCCAATTCTTCCAACAATGATTTTAGTTCATCCTTGTTGACTTCTATCGACTCTAGTCCCTGTATCTCGTTCAATTCCACCACAGGTTCTACATAGTCATCCTCCTCCACAAACACGGATGTTAATGTATCATTCATAATTTCACACATACCCACTGTGTCTTCATATAATTGACCCTCTACCCTAAGCTTTGTTATTTTGTCCTTTATTTTTGTTTTGCCGTTGATATAACTATAGAACAGTTTGGGTTCTTTATTACATTTGTTTACTATATCTTTTTCAAAGTTCTTTTTCTCCTCTCTTATAGTCTTGACATAGTTGCTTCCAGCACTCTTATACTCATTCCATTTTTCCTCAGTGTGTCTCCTTCTCACTTTATTCCATGCAGAGTCCTTTTTGTTCCGGGCAATGCGACATCGCATGTTAAACCACTCTTTCTCCCTAGCCAGCTTTCTATCCTTAAATGTTGGTACATATTTATCTACCCCCTCCCTGTAAATGTCTAGTAACATGGTGTATCTTACCTGAATATTCCGTTCTTGCTCAATAAATGACCAATCTATATTTGCAAAGTATCCTCGTAATGATTCATAATCCGCCTTACTATAATCTAGTCTATATTCCCCATGTTCCTCCTCTCTGCTCTCCAGAAATTCCACCGTCAATTCAAATTCAATCACAGCATGATCGCTTTTTCCCATGGGACTCAAATATGTTAGGTTCTTTATTTCTTGGGGGTCTTTGGTGAATAATAAGTCGAGTCTTGATGGTTCATCACCTCCTCTAAATCTTGTATTTTCCATAACGTGTTGTGTTAATAGATACCCCATTGTTAGTTCAAGAAATTTGCTACCCCAAGTATTTTCATTTGAACCCGCATCCAAACATTCCCAATCCACCTCCCCGCAATTAAAGTCCCCTGCAAGAATAAGCCTATTTTTCCTTTTACAAATAATTTCTAACATACGCAAGGTTTCCAAAATTAATTCATTATATTCATCGTTGCTCCAAGATTTAGTCTTAGGAGGTAAATAAATTGATACAATGTCCAATTTTGACCTATCATTATCCTCAATTTCAACTGCTACCACTTCAGCAATGCTATCACCAAGTTTTAATTCTTTAGCAGTAATTTTATTATCCACCATGATCAACACTCCTCCTCCTAGCTTTCCTAACCTGTCTCTTCTCCATGTACTGTATCCTGCACAACTAATTATATTCGTGTCTACCTCCTGGTTAAGCTTAGTTTCAGTCAAACATACTACCCCGGGCCTCTCTCTCTTTACATATTCGTCAAACTCAATCTTTTTGGAAATTAACCCATCAATATTTGTATACATGAACTTAGCGTTTCCAGTATTTTCCCTATTTTTCTCGTCCCTGCCCGTTCCTTTCTTTTTTGTACGTACCCCTCCCAATTTATTTCCTAGCTTGTCTCCTCTTCTCTTGTCTCCACCTCCCCCGCTCTGCCTGCTTCGTTGGTTTCACTTTTGAACACGTGCGGGGGCTGACGGAGGCGGCAGGAGGGGAGTGCATGCCCGCATGCCCACCCTTCCTGCCGCCCCCAACTAATTGTAGTGGGCCCTATCATTTCTCATCCTTTCTGTTTTCCGTTTTTCCCTTCTTCCCGCTGCCCCCTTCTTTGGGAGCACCGTGACTGTCATGAGATAAACGACCGTACTCACTCTTTGGTTTCGTTGGAGGGTGTTGTGGGTCGGCAATCCCTACACCCGTCGAACTGTGGTACCCGACGTGTTCGAGCGAGGGGATACTTTTATGCCAAACCCTAACCCTTGTGCTGGGTCGGCGATCGACGGATCGACGGCCCTTAAGGTGCATTAGTCGGGGTGTATATCTGCAAGAATTCCTAGGGCGGTCGTCCCGTCCTCTAATTGTGGCTCCATGGTGGGTTTGGAATCTGACTCAGATGAATTTAGAAATATTCGTCCTATGGAATCTAAAATTGCCCCCTCTGACGCCGACCCCTGCGAGAAATTGGACTGCCTCAAGGACCCTTCCCCTGCTGCCAACAGTGCCGGAGTTCCCCACTCAGGCATGGCACCCACAGACCTTGGCAAACCTCCTAAGGATACTGTGACGAATTCTCCATCGTCGGGTAGTGAGATCCATCAGGTGATCTCCCCGGCATCAATTCCTATGCACAGTACTGCCTCTGTGATCAATAATAGTGATGACAACCCCACAGTCTCGACTTTAACTTCTAAATTACCAGATTATGATTCTAGCCTTAGCCTACCTCTTCATTCTGTTGACAACCTTACTGAAGAACCTCGCATGCCCTCAGCTGCCACCCCTACGGATGCTTCTTGCATCCCTGACCCGTCTGTGACTCCATCTGTTACCATCTTCCCTCCGGATGCAGGATCTCCTACCTCAATTAAACCTGCTTCTGTACCTCCACGATCTCAACGGGCCGTTAATGCAGGTACAGGAAAAGACCTTGCCGGTATTTCCTCTGCCATTCACACGCTTCAACCGTTCGTACCTTCGCATAACCGACAAAGGCGTAAACGTAACACGTATACCCCTGCTTCGAAGGACACTTATAACGCTATGTTCAGTCCCCCTGATTGGTCACGGTTTTTCACGGTCTCTGGTGAACCTATGGATGATTTCAGTCTATACGATACTCTCGCACAAGATATTGGTGACTTCACCATGCATGCTGTTGGATCGGCCAAGCGCATGATTGAGGTGAAAACACAGGAGCAATCAGAAGCCTTACAAGCCTACCTCGACACCCCCAACGACAGATACACAGGTAAACCAGATGAATACCTGAATCAGTGTACTGGCACGGTTGTGCTCCCTTCCGACTTCGAATTTGCAGATCAGAGCTTTACAGACTCAACCAATCGTATCTTAAAATTATTGCAAAGAACTGACCCCACTGTTGTTAAAGTTGACACTTATACTGCTCCTCAGCGTGGAAATCGGCCCCCACTACGCATTGTCAAAATCTATTTTAAGCGCCATGACCTCCCTATGCATGTCCGTCTTGCAGGTCGCCAACTGCAGGTACGAAGGTATGTTAACAAGCCGAGACAATGCACAAATTGCTGGAAGCTTGGGCATTCAACCCCACGGTGTCGGGCTCTCAATGCTCGTTGCTTAAATTGCGGCTCAGAACAACATGCTCTCAACAATTGTCAAGTCAGCGCACCCCGTTGTGCAAATTGTGACGGGTCCCACAAAGCCAATGACAGAACATGCCCGCACTTTGCGTTTCATCGTGACGTATTACATTTACAGGCCACAAAAGGACTCCCCTTCCGGTCTGCTGCAGCACAATTAAGGCAGGAAGGTAAATCTCCTCCATATCGACGGTTTGAATCAACTACACCCGCTGACTCCTCTGACCACCAGCGTCCAGAGCAGCCTCCGGCACCACCTATTAGCCCACAACATTACCCCACCCATGATACCTTCCGTTTAGTTCACCTTAACTCCCCGGACCTATCCACCTCTAACAGGTTCGAGGGATTTACTAACTTGACCGATGATACTGAGTTTTGGAACATGACTGCCGAAGAGAACCTCATGGAATGTAACACAGTACCAGATATAGAGACTTCTCCCCAATCTCGCTCCACCCAGTCGCGGCCTCGGAAAAAGCGTAAGGTTGCAAGTCCTATCCGGTCATTATCCCGGACCTCGAAACTCGGTTCCACCACACAGAAGTGGGTTATGCCTACCCACGATCCGGACTGTGGCTGCCATAACTGCGGCCGATTCTTTCTACTTCAGCACAAGACTTCTACCCGTACAGTACTCACCGAACATCTTCACAAATTTCTTTCCAAGCGAGCTCCAGCGGAAGATGCTCCAATTCACCCGACTCCTTGTTATTGTGTCACCCATATTTGTGAATCTGATCCTACGCCCAAGGACTTGATGCAGAGATTCCTGAAGGACAATAACCTGTTGGATTCTGACTTGACTAATATAGAGCTATCACAATCCCGATTTGATGTTCACCAACCTCCTGTCAATGTGCGTACCACCCTCACCACGCCTGATCCTCCCTGTAACCTTGAGCGACATGTTCCGTTAGCCGCTCCCCACTGCCCAGATCCCGATGCTCCCAAACCTAGAGACATTCCCCCACAAACTCCTGCTAACCCTACGACACCATCATCTGACAAACCTTCGATAAAGACTCATCATACCCCGAGCCCCTCACAATCTCCTGTATTGATATGTCACACCAATATCCCACCTGACAAATGTGGATGTCCAATTTGTTTCCGTAATTACATCACACCCCATATCTGTGCCACGGATCCCTGCCTCCTTGCTCGGACGCAGGAATTTGTCACCACACGTACACTTCCCCCTAACCCTGATGAAGATGTTACCTCCGCTTATCTATTTATGGACACTCTGCGCCAAAAACTCCTCCACTGCCCCACCCTTGTTCCTAAACTAGTCACACAATTCACAGCTATTTCTGAAAAATTTACAGACCTTACATCTACCCCTTCACCTTCATCCACACAACCCTCTCCACACTCACAACCTTTACCAGACTCTCTTCAAGAGACCTCTATTGTCGATGACTCTGACAATCCTATTCTTGATGGCATACAACATTTTGCAATGAAATATAAACGGATACCAAACTCGCCTCCGTATGGGAGAATTACAACGATTACTTAAATTATATTCACCATTATGCATTTGCCTCCAACATGTAGGCAATTTTGTTGTCCCTCCCAGGCATTATACTGTTGCTGCTAGCTCCCCTATAACCCCTTCACATCTCCGAACGGCCATCCTTGTGCACTATAAGTGCGTATTTGTTCCTGTCACCCTTGACCCCAACCCTTTTCAAACAACTGCCGTCTCCATTTCATTACCAGACCTTCCTTCCTTGACTGTTTGCTCCTCCTACAATCAACCCTCCTGTCATTACAATACTTCAGACCTTCATCAACTAGTACAACAACTGACCCCACCGTACCTTATTCTGGGCGACTTTAACGCACACTCTCCCCTTTGGGGCAACCCAAACACAGACATCCCAGGCGATAAAATTGAAAAATATCTCCTTCATTCTACTCTTTGTTGTCTCAACTTTGACACCCCCACCTACAGATCTGCTACCCACTGTACATTTTCCGCTGTTGATCTTTCCTTTGCCTCGGATGACGCAGCTCCCCTATTTGACTGGTCAGTTTTACAGGATCGCTTCTCCAGCGACCACTACCCTATACTCCTTAAGTATTTGTGCCCTGCATCCTCCCCTAAAATATCGAGTTATCATCTCTCTAAAGCCGATTGGACGTCTTATACGCACTCCTCTGCAGACGTTTCGGACTTCTCCCCTACCTCTTCCCCTGCCCACAATTTTGATTATTTTTCGTCCTTCCTGAACTCCATTGCACGCACTCATATCCCGCTTACCTCCTCGCTGACGCACCCTCGCCAGGTTCCTTGGTGGACGCCCACTCTAGCCCAAATGATAAAATTCAAGTATCGTGTGGAACGCCTTCTTAAGCGTCTGAGTGTTAGGCAGCGGCGTTTAAAGACTGTTTCCCCCCCGGCTTTTTTCCACTAATCGTTACTTTGACCTTATAACCATCACTATTGAAAAAATTGCCCTTAAAACGTTCTATAACAAGATCTGTGCAGTTGTCAAACGCAGTATCCTTGACAACAAGATACTTTCATGGCGATCATATATCTCGTCCTTCAATTCCCGCACCCCTCTCTCTACTTTGTGGAAAAAGTTTCGCAGTATTAACGGACGCACTGTACGGCCTCCACTCTCTCCACTCAAAGACCCTGCCTCGGACTCGCTTACACATGACCCCCTTGACATCGCTGCCATACATGCTAAACATTTCTGTCACGTCAGCTCAGACCAGTCATTGCCTCGTCAATTTCTTCGTTATAAATGTATGGAGGAATCTCGCCCGCTATCTTTTCATAGCGGGAAAACACATGAATATAACACCCCTTTTTCAATTCCGGAATTGCGACACGCGCTCGACCTGTGTACAGACACTACTGGCCCGGATGGATTCTCGTACGCTCTCATTTGTCACCTCCATCCACGTGCGCTACAACATCTTTTACAACTGTACAATCAGTTTTGGATAAGTAACTACTTCCCACCGTCTTGGCGGCATGCTTACACTATACCCGTACCGAAGCCTGGAAAAGATCATAGTCTTCCCACAAATTACAGACCGATTGTGCTTACCTCATGCCTCTGCAAATTAATGGAAAAACTGATCAATCCTCGACTTTTACATTACGCTGAGTCACATGCCCTCCTATCCCCATATCAGAATGGTTCCCGCCCTGGCCGTTCTACACTGCACTCACTTATTCGCCTTGAACACCAAATACGTGATGGGTTCTCCAAGAACCAACCCACAGTGGCAATATTTTTTGACATTGCTAAGGCTTATGACACAACATGGAGACACAGGATTTTAAAAATTTTACACGATTCTGGCATGCGGGGTCCTCTTCCCTGCTTTTTACAAAATTTTCTCTCTAACCGTACATTCCAGGTCAAAAATAATGGTCTCCTATCGGACATTATGTCACAAATTAATGGAATACCACAAGGCTGTGCCCTTAGCAGCTTACTCTTTATTATGGCGATCAATAGTGTCATACGCAGCCTCCCACCTGAAATATCGTATAGCTTGTATGTGGACGACTTCGCAATATTATACTTCTCCCAGTCTGACTCACATACAACGGCGTCTCAACATTGCTCTAAAATCCATCCACTCGTGGGCATCCACTGCTGGTTTTCAATTTTCTGCTGAAAAGACTAACGCCGTTGTATTCTATAGAAATGTTCGACATTTACGTAACCAGTCCATTACTCTCACCATGGGACATTCTAATATTCAGATCCTTCCACATACCAGGTTCCTTGGTTTAATCTTTGATACTCACCTCAATTGGAAGAGTCACATTGCCTGCTTAAAGGCACGTTGCCTCCAGAGAATGAATGTTCTGAAAACAGTCGCACGAGTCCATTGGGGCGCAGATCGCGCTACGCTTTTACTGTTCTACAGAGCTACCATCCTCTCAGCCCTAGATTATGGTAGCCCTGTCTATGGCACGGCCTCTGCTTCCACATTAGGAACCCTCGACAGCGTACACCATTTGGGCATCCGCATTAGCTCAGGGGCATTCCGTTCCTCTCGTGTCTCCAATATCCTATGCGAGGCTGGGACCTTACCTCTAGCCTATCACCGTCGATTAGTCCTCATGCGTACGGCTGTTCGCCTCCGTCATGACCCAACTCTACTAGAACTATTCCATTCCACAGATAACTATCGTTCAACCATTCCAGTGCCATTCCCACTATTGTCTCGCCAATTGCTCTCCACTTACAATATCACCATTCCTCCCATAACTCCCCCTCCTAGTCACATCACTCCGTGGACCCTGAAACACCCTACAGTTTGCTTTCACTTAGCAGATCAACTTGATGCCCAAGCCCCATCTCAACGTCGACATCTCGCTTTACAACATCTTGATGATCACATCCCGGCTGTTTTCATTTACACCGATGGCTCGAAAATTGCGGATGCCGTGGGTTGCGCTGCAGTCTCAGACCATGGCTTGTCTCAAAGTACCTTACACCATCACTCCACGGTTTTCACTGCTGAATTATGGGCTATTCAAGGTGCTTTAAGCACCATCTCTTCATTGTCGAGGAACTCTCCACGGGTCGTTATCTGTAGTGACTCAAAGAGTGCACTGCAAGCCTTATGTGTATTTGCCCCCAAGGACCCATTGGTCAAGACTATCATCCACACAATACACAAATTACAGTGCGCTAATCGTTCCATCACACTGTGCTGGATCCCCGCGCATGTAGGAATTCCCGGGAATGAGCGTGCAGACTTCCTCGCTAAGCAAGCGTGTCATGGTACACCCTCTACTACTTTGCTGCGTTCGGAGGATATGCTCCCTGTCCTCCGTCGCCATGTTTATGACGCTTGGCGAGTTGAGTGGAGAGCGCAACCATTAACTGGCCACCTTCGCTCCATTAAGGATGACGTACACTTGTGGCCCTCTTCAATTAATGGTTCACGCGCAGACCAAACCCTATTAACTAGATTACGTTTAGGCCACACGCGCCTCACACATGGTTACCTGATGTCCACCCCTCGTGGTCCACCACCTGAATGCCAACATTGCCATACATCATTGACTGTTTTTCACTTTCTTTGTATTTGTCCCGTCTATGCATCTGAAAGACGGAGATTCTTGCTGAACACCTCATTACATGGCATCCTCTCTGACTCAGACTCTTTCAATTTCACCCCTATTCGTCACTTCCTGAGAGCGATAAATTTATACAATGACATATAACTGCTGAAATATACGTGACTTTAAACTCTGTACCACCTCCTCCACCACTAGCCTTGAGAGGGCCTAGGCCCAGTGGGCTAGTATAAAATAAAAGCGTCATCAACATCTTGTCTCCACCTGGACTGTTTCTCGCTCCGTTTCCACCTCCCCTCCCTCTGCCTCCACTTGGACTGTTTCTCTCTCTATATCCACCTCCCCTCTCTCTGCCTTCTCCCCCGTCACCCGCACCATCTCCTTTTCCCTCCCTACTTTGTCCCTTCGCTTTATATACCATTTCTTGAGTTTTCCCTCCCACACTCTCCAGAAAAACTTCTTTTCGTCTTCTTTCGTCCTTTCTCCATTCTTTACATTTGCCTCGGTTTGCAATTCCTTTCTTATGTTTCGATCCTCAATACTCATGTCTTTTCTAATTGTAATTTTCTTAAACTTGCTGGTCAAGTTAAGTCTCCATGTTACGTTCATTATTGCATCCACTGTTACCCTAGACCTAAACTGCACTCTCATTGGCCTTGTGTTTCCCTTACTATATTTACCCATTCTCCTAACTTCTTCAATATCATCTCTCCAGTTGTTTCCTTCTTCATCGACATGCTTGATCAATGTTTTTACCTTATTAATTTCTTCCTTATCCCTAGCTTTCCTCTCAATAATGTGCTCCTCTATATCCCCAAATACAATAATACACTTATTTCTATCTATTGTTTCACGCAGGACCTGTTCATTTCTCCTCATAGCTTTTACTACCACTGATTCTAAATCTTTATTTTCCCTTTCTGATTGTTTCTTTTGTTCCTCCATGATTTCCTTCATTGCCACTTCCTTCACTTTTCCTCCTTCGTCATTAACCCATTTATTGTGTTTCTCCTTAATCTCCTCCACATGTTTTTTCATTTCCTTGGTTTGCCCTTTGTATTCTTCAAGTTGCAATCTTAAAGCTTCATTTTCGTCCCGGAGTTGCCCCATATGAGTTTGAATTTCTTTTAGGCTAGCCCGACTCAAATCTTGTCCAGGCTCGATGTCGCCAGCCTGAGCACCACATATTGAACATATAGCCTCAATCTGTGAACTAACACTCACCTTCCACTCCTGCATATCCTCCTTCCACCTTTTAATGTCATTCAGCTCACGTATAACTTTCCCTAGAATGCCCTCGGTCTCACCGACTTCAAATCCATCAAAGTCAGCCATATTTGTTTACATCCACTCGCATTCACAATCGCTTGAATTATTTTTATCACTCGAAATATCCTCACTTGATTTTAATCTCAAATTATTTTAATACTGCATTATTTATTAGTGGCCCCTCCATCATTGACGAACATGCCTATTACATAAGGCATCCTCTTCAAACACTAATCCGCCGTAGTTTTGAATCTACCGCGCAGAGCATTTAAAAACTGAGGAGCCTTCATCATGAGCGCACGCGACCTCACTCATGGCTTCAGTCATTATGAATTGGGTTCTCACTACGAAAAAACTTCGTAAAAAATAAAAACAAAAAGAAAATAAGAATAACTATCCAATAAGCTTTCCATCATATCGTGGATGTACTTGTGTGGATTTCTGACCAGACGCTGATTCAGGCGTCATTCTTCCTTCTCTGCTCTGCGTTCAGCCTCCCCACGCTCCGCTAGTTCCGCATTCGTGGCGTCCCTAGTGAGTTTTTTCTCATTTGTTTACTCTAGGATGTATCGAGTAAGGTTAAGATAGGCGTAGCAGGAGTGTCCTGGGCTGGTTGCCCGCAGTGCAGTGTATTTTGGGTCGAGTGTATGGGGCATCTATTTCGGATGTACCCTCGTGGTCCCGTTGTGGACATGTGAACTTTTTCACAGCTGAGTTAGTTTGTGATGCAGGCGGCTTTCATTACGCGTTAGTTAGTGCTGCCTTTTATCTTTCTGATGAGGTAAGCTTTGTTTCTGACGTTCCCAGCGTATTTTTCTTCACTTAGTGAAGTTTTTTCTGGGTCCCGAGTCAGTCTTCCCTTGGTCGGAAGTTTATGCTACGGTGGTGTGTTGGCGGTGGTTCCTGTTGTGATATTTCCAGTGTTTGTGTATATTTCAACTTTTATTATGCCGTCTACCTAGGCCTAGCCAGCCGCTCGTAGCTTTGCCACATGTACTAGTGTTATTGTTTATTATTGATAAACATGCCCTACTGTGTCATGTGTATCCGGGTTTTAGTTGTGTATTGGCTAATTCCTCGGACTATAATTGTTTCCTGGTTTAGTTGTGTATTGGCTAATTCCACGGATTATGGAGTGACCTTGGGGTTGTCGTGCGTGGCTCTCCTCGTGTCTCTTGTTGTTCAGATGGTGTCTGTTCAGGGTGGGTTGCCTTCCGGCGGGGTTTTCTCGGTTTCACCATGAAAATCCCGGCCGCGAGCCGTGTTGGGCCACACGTGGTTGTTAACACTGGCTTGTTTCCCCGGCGTTGGGGTGTCTGTGGCTCTCCAGGACTGCGTCTCTGTGGATGCCTGGTTTCAGGCCTCCTTTGATTCCCGGCGGGATGGCTGTTCCCATCTATAAAACGATTGTTCATGCGGACATACGTTATGTAGTTTTTCTACCCTGTTTTTCAAAAGCCACTTGAAAAACCTAGCTGTTGTTTTAGGCTTTCCTCCCCGGCGATCTTTTACAAAGAAGTGGGGACAGGAACTTATGGGGTTACCGTTTGGACATCTCACCCGGCGGGTGCACCTGGGTAGGGTGGGATGAACGACTTATGTCTTTCAGTTAGTTAACCAATCCATTTAGTGATACTATGTGTATCGCCGCCTTTACTTTTACGGCAATTGAAGGTTCAATTTAGGTTAATATATCGATTCTTCTCACCCGGCGGGTGCTCCTAGGTGGAGGAACTAAGGAATTTACAAAATTCGATTTCGATTTAACCACTTAATTTAGTGATACAAGTAGGTATCGCCGCCTTCTAACTTACGGCGATCTTTTGTGACAATTCGTTAGACATCAGATCTCGTATCATCCTGCCCTGTGCTATTCTACTAAAATATTTCAAGGGCCGGCGTCTTTTTGGGGGGTTGCTTTGTTACAAAATTGAATCTTGAGACAGTCGCCACCACCAAGAGACTATAAGCGCCATGCTGGACCGTTATATTATATCAGAGGGTATTCTTCACTTTCTTTAACAAAAGATTTGTTTAGATTTCTGAACCCCACCGCGTAGCGAGCTGTGTTTGTGCCATTACATCTCGTTACCCGGCGGGTTATTAACACTTGTGCGCGAACATGTTGGGTTAACCTTATGAGCATTAATTCCTGGAAATTTTCTTTTTTTCCAGAGCTGAGCTCTGGCGGACCAATACAGACCCGGCGGTAGTTTCCTCCCACCAGTCTCTGTCATGGCTACCGTGGCCCCAGTTTTTGCTTTGTGCACTACCACTGCTTGTGCTGGTATCCCTATTTTTGCGCATACCCGTTGCATAAGGTGTGTTAAATGTCTAGACCGTTCAAGGGGTCTCTGGGTTATGCGTAATTGTTCTTTTTGCTCCCAATTAGCTTTAAAGGTCCTTTGTGATAATGATAAGACCGCGGCGGTAGCCTTAAGAGAGGTTAGGCAACAGATGTCAGCCTACACTACCATTGTTGCACATAAATCACTTCAATGTGACAACGTCCCACTTTGGGATAGATTGCTCTCCGAACACCCTCCCCCTAAACGTTCCTCTAGAGTACAAAGGAGTACAAAGGAGTACAAAGGAGTACAAAGAAAATCAAGCAACAACAGGTCTAGTGACCCTTCTAGGTTGCTTGTCCTCCAAAACACTGAGGATCAAAGTGTCCAAACAGTGGTTTAGAGTGGGTAAGGGAACATTGGAAAGGGAACTACTGCCCTGCCACTAACGTGGCAGGACTAGGAAGTTAGTAGGGGACATATGGGTTAGTAACTGAGGGGAGGATAAAGTTATTCATTTACAAACGCAGTCAGTTGCGGGTTTGATGCGAGATATTTGTCTAGGCGGAATTTAAATGAATCAACGGTGCTGCAGTCTATAACGTCTCGGGGAAGCCCATTCCACAAGTTGACAACTCGATTGAAGAAGAAATTCTTAGATTCGTGCGAGTTAAAAGATTACCAATAATTTTGCAACCGTTTCCCCGCGTGTATTAGATTGTCGATAGTGAAGTACTTACTACAGTTCATATTGTCGATGCCTTTGATGATTTTGAACACTTGAATTAAGTCGCCTCTTAATCTGCGCTGGGTTAAAGGAAATAGATTTAATTCTCTAAGACGCTCTTCGTATGGTTTGTTCTTTAGGCTAGGTATCATTTTGGTAACTCTACGTTGAACTCGTTCTAGCTTGTTTATATCTTTTTGGTAATAAGGGCACCAGGATTGAACGCAGTATTCCAGAAGAGGGCGGACTAAGGAATTGTAAAGGGTTAGGATAACTTCTTTGGATTTATGCTCAAATGACCTGCCTATAAAGCCAATTATTTTGTTTGCCTTCTTAACAACTTCTGAACATTGTTGACTCGGTTTTAGGTTACTCGATATTGTTACTCCCAGATCAGTTTCTCTGTTTACATTCACGAATTTACATTTAGAGTCACGAGTATTAAGCCGGCGGAGACTGGTCAGGGTTCTGTATCCTCTGCGGCTACACCTAAACGCCCAAGAGAGCCTACACCCCCGGTATCCGCCTCTTCGTCTCGGGCGAGATCCCGGTCTAGGTCTCCTCTTAGACACCAGTCATCTAGTCGGGCCTCTTCACCGGCGAGTAAGAAGAGCAGGACGGAAGGTTCCACCAGTGGTCACGGCGAGGATTCCTCTAGATCTAAGAATAGTTCGCGGTCACACCGTAGCCATAAATCCTCTAAAAAGGATTCTCATAAACGGAAGTCCTCTCGACATTCACCAACTTCTAGTGCATCTCATCGTACCTCTACCCCAGACAGAGTTTGTGTTAAGGCCCAAGAGTCCAGTGCAGTGCCTGTCTCAAAAGAGGATTTGCCACTTAATATTTTAACCCTGGAATTGGAAAGTTCAGGGGGTTCAGTAATTGAGAATGTTTCAGACTCTCAAGAGAGCGTAGGCCAGGGCCTCGGTGTTTGGCGGTTTGTGCAACCAGGGTCTGATCACCCACGTCCGACTCAAACGAGTCACACAGTATCCGATGTCCACAGGGACGCGGCGATCCCATCCTCTATCCCAGACTTATCTTGGCAACAAGGTACCCCTGCCTCGGCGGGGTCTTCTCAGGAGGATCAGGATGAGAAAGATGAAGTTTCTATAATTTCGGAGATGGAAGGACAAGGGTCAGGCTCAGGCTTGGACGCCGCACAGGATACTAATGATTCACCTGTAAGTTCTTCATCAAACCAGTTTGTTACGGCACAAGAAATTAATGGGCTGCTTACTCATGCTTTATCTAAATTTTTTGGTCAACAACAGGAAAACCCCACAATGGACTTGGGGGCTCCCAAGACAAGTTCTACGGTACGGCCTCTGATGACTTCGATTGATTTATCTAAGATCCCTAACCCTCCCACTCTGTTAACCTCAGGGATCAATAGGCCTGCTACGGCGGCTTTGACAACTTCAAATGTCAGGGTCATAACGGATGTCAATCCACCCCCTCTAGACAAAGCGCCTCTTAGAAAGGTAGCTATGCCCTTACTTTATGGGCCAGACGAGTCATGGGTTCTTTTGAACTCCTCTAAACCAGAGCTTGCCCAACCTACTTTGTCAGGGGAACTCCCGGTACCGCGTGAGTGGGTCATCCAGGGCAATAAGTCAAAGAAACTAAGGGCCGTGGATACTTTAATGTTCTGGACGTAAACATCAAGGCTATACCTAGTTATTATCATCAAGATTATTTTGTGTATGCTTCTAAGCCTGCTTTACCCCCTGCCTCAGCTTCAAAACTATTTTCAGACTGGTCTAAGCTGGATGGGTTTAATGATATTAAGACTCTGTCAGCTCTCACTCCTGAACTAGATTTACAGACCGTCACAGACGACGCAGCTAATCCAGTTTTGAAGGTGGGACAGTTGGGACCAGGACCTTGGGTAGATTGGGAGGTAGAGGCTCAAAACTTTGCAACCACTTTCACTTCTAAATCTTCCCACCAGATACCTCAGGATACTCATTCATGGTTCTCCATGCCGGTGGGTTCTGCCGGCGGAGTCCCGTCAGCTTTGTTTTCATTTCTAGCTGCCCCTAAGATTAATCTTTGTGAGCTGAAGGACCCGTTCACTACCCCTACCCCTACTCACCTAGACAGAGAATTTAGGCTACGGGGAAAAGCTTTTCGCCTGTTCTCGCAGTACATAGTATCTCAGCAGGTGGCTAAGTCTTTACTACGATCCATTCAGGCAATCGCAGATGCGGATGCTCGAAGATCGGTTGAGTTATCCCGGCGACTGATTCTTCAGTCGTCAATCCAATCCTTGGGTGACATACGTACCGCCTTGCTTGAGGCGGTACGAGCACGACAAGATCTTAGGATGTCGTTAGTTCGCAAGCTACCTGATCGCATTGCTAATCAGGTGGTTATGTCACCAGTGCTTACTCCCTCTTTAATGACCCCTGAAGTGTGGCGAACAGTGTTCAATATGGCACAGGCCATTAAGCACAGTCCCACCCCTTCTAAGAAACCTGCATTTAACTTCCCCAAACCCAGGCCTACTACTAAAGCTCAGCCAGGGGGATCTAAACCTTTTCTTCCGCCTAAGTCCTCCCACTCCCCCCAGGGTCAGTTCAGGCATAGACAGAGTAGGTTTTCAGGTCAGAGAGGACGCGGCCAACATAAACCAGGTCAGGGCCAGTCTTCGGCCAACACCAGCCAGCCGGCGAAGCGTCCAGCACCAACCCCACCATCAAAAAACTAAAGTCTCTCTCACTCCCGGCGCCTACCTTAAGGCCGGAGGAACCGAGGGTAGTACAGCCGGCGAACCCTTGTCTGCTAACTGGGTCGTTCCGAACGTGTCACCAAGCATGGCCGTTAAACACTTGGGCACGGATGGTGGCACGCAAAGGCATCACTTGGCAGTGGCTCCGGCGACCTCGATTACGTCAGCCGACAACGGCGAATTTTGTTTCTTTAGAGGTGGAGTCACTAGCCCAGGAAATGATTGCCAAGAATGTCATCATCCCGGTCCCCCCAAATTACCCTGTATTCACGTCCAAACTATTTTTGGTTCCCAAAAGGGACAGTGTTCAGATGAGGCCGGTCGTAGACCTGTCTTATCTGAATCTTCACATTCACAACGAATCTTTCAGAATGTTAACAGTACACCAAATCAGGCTAACACTTCCGCCGGGAGGTTGGATGTGTTCACTAGACCTGACAGACGCCTATTGGCACGTATCGGTCAACAAAAGATTTCAAAGGTTTTTGGCCTTACGGATCAGGCACCAAAATTTTTTTTCTTCAGAGGATGCCGTTCGGCTTGAACCTGGCACCTCGATTATTCACAAAACTAGTCCGGCAAGCCCTGATGCCATTGTTAAAACAGGGGATCAGAGTGTTGTGGTATCTGGACGACTGGCTGGTGGTGGCAGAGACACAACAATTATGCATAAAACATGTCAATATCATTTTAAATCATGTCAAAACTCTAGGGTTCAAGGTAAATCTGGTAAAGTCAAACCTTGTGCCCTCACGAGTAATTCAGTGGATAGGGCTGGTCTGGGACACCGCCGCTCTCACTCTGAGTCAGAGTGTGGACAATCGCAACAGGTTTCGCAGGAAACTGTTCAGGTTTCTTCACAGTCTGACTACGACGCGAAGGGTCTGGGAGTCTCTGGTCGGCTCTCTCAACTGGATTCAACTAACTGTCAAGTTGGGCCGGTTGAAAGTAAAACGATTAATATTGGAAGGCAACAAATATTTCCCGCTCTTACCGGCGGGAAAATTATGGCCCATCCCGAAATTAATCCACACCTTACTAGCGGTCTGGGCGAAGAGGGAAACATTGCACTCAATAATGTCATGGACCTCTCCTCCACCAACTGTATGGGTAGACACGGATGCGTCAGGCACAATAGGTTGGGGATTTCAGTCAAATCAGGGGCACCAGGGTCAGGGGCTTTGGTCCCACTTAGAAATCTCGCACATCAATGTCAAAGAATTACTAGTCCCCTTGTATTTCCTTCAGGCTCACGGCCCGGCGTTACGGGGCAAGTCGATGGCCTTCAGAATGGACAATCTGAATGCAGTCCACTGTATTCAGAAACAAGGGTCAACGAGGTCAAGGAAGTTGCTAAACGTGTCGGAAGAGATTTTTGCTCTAGCCAACAGTCTAGATATTTATCTTCACGCATCTTATCTCCCAGGCGTAGCGAACGTCTGGGCAGACGCTCTGTCCCGGAGACAGAGCACGACAGTAGAATGGGAGCTCAAGCAACCCATTTTCAACCTAATGATTGCAGAGCTCTCCCATCCACAAGTGGATCTTTTTGCGTCCGAGGAGACTCACAAACTCCCTCTATACCTCACCCGCCGGGCGAAAACGCCGGCAGGGGGGCCAGACGCCCTAGTGACAGACTGGAACAGATGGAGCTCCATCTATCTGTTTCCACCGCCAGATGCGTCACTAATGTGCCACGTAGTGAACAAACTACGAGATTATCGAGGCTTAGTCTCGCTAATCGCGCCACTGTGGCCGGCGCAGTTGTGGTACCAGCAATTGAAAATGTGGTGCCCGGACCCGGTATCGCTCCCGGTCGGGTATTTCCACTTAGACACGATTGGCAACCTAGCGACCTCGCTGACTTTTGCATTATGGACATTCAGGAGGCCAAGTGGCTAGCACCATACGGTAGAGATGTGACAAATAAATTACTTAATCAATATACTCAGTCTACAAAACGACAGTATCAATCACATTGGCAAGTCTTTACTTCTTGGATCGTTAGGACAGAACAAACTGTACCCTCAGTGGCATTAGTTTTAATTATTTGAATTATCTGTTTGAGCAGAAACGTTTATCTGTGGTAACATTAAAAAATCACTTAACTGCGATTAGAGTGCCCTTTTTAGACCTTACGGGTCTTTCCATACCGGTAGCGGAGGAAACAGGTTTTATGAGAGCATGTTTTAAACTCCGCCCACCTCCCCGTCAGCTCATGCCTACTTGGTCTCTGGACAAAGCTTTGTCTTTGCTTCACTCTCGTCTGTACCAAAATACTTGACATAGGACACCCTAGACCCCGCCGGAGTATGTGATACAATTTAAGGTTAAAATGTGATATGAAAATTTCTCAGTGAGAAATTGTGCTAGTACAATGTTAAGTACAAAACAACGGTGTTGTTAGAGT
The DNA here is from genome assembly GCA_032716605.1 of Paralithodes platypus. Lineage (NCBI taxonomy): Eukaryota > Metazoa > Arthropoda > Malacostraca > Decapoda > Lithodidae > Paralithodes > Paralithodes platypus. The sequence goes on from CM064574.1 coordinate 96,553, forward strand.
AGTTTAGCTGCGAAAGCAATTTAATTTTAGAATAATGGAGTTCCTTTGCAATTTATCTCCAAGTTTATGTTGGGGTTTATTATGTGCACATATAAACTTATAACTTGTTATTTTTGTCACCACTCGTTGAGTGGGGTGCCTTTGTAACTACAGATCTGTGTTCAGAATCTTCAGGGTTACCCATTTTTTGTCAGGCAGGCTTCTTTGAAGCACGCACCTGCCTGAACCCCCTTTTTCTTGTATTTTTTCGGCTACGCCGTTGTTAAATATATTTTCAAAGTAAGAATACTATGTGGTTGTTTTTATTATCTGCTTTTCTAGAGTTATGATATGATTACGAATGTCCCCCTCCAGTCTTAGAAATCAGGCATGTTCGTCAATGATGGAGGGGCCACTAATAAATTATAGGTTTGACTCCTGTAAGGAGATAAAGAAAACCTAATATTTAGTAGTGGCCCCGTAATCATTGACGACTGGGGCCCTCCCGACCGTCCCCTTCCCATTCGTTGATGTATTGAGGATTTTGGTTTACTTGATATGTCAGTGAAGGAAGAATGACGCCTGAATCAGCGTCTGGTCAGAAATCCACACAAGTACATCCACGATATGATGGAAAGCTTATTGGATAGTTATTCTTATTTTCTTTTTGTTTTTATTTTTTACGAAGTTTTTTCGTAGTGAGAACCCAATTCATAATGACTGAAGCCATGAGTGAGGTCGCGTGCGCTCATGATGAAGGCTCCTCAGTTTTTAAATGCTCTGCGCGGTAGATTCAAAACTACGGCGGATTAGTGTTTGAAGAGGATGCCTTATGTAATAGGCATGTTCGTCAATGATTACGGGGCCACTACTAAATATTAGGTTTTCTTTATATCCTTACAGGAGTCAAACCTATAATAATACAGGACAACACAAAATATCCTTATACTCAAGTTTAGGTGAGTTTATTTGACGAGCGCTGTAAACAGCTTGCTAGATCAGCTGATTTTCGGGAGCGTGGGTGCGGAGGTGTTGTCTCGTCGGTGGTTCGTGTGTGTGTGTGTGTGTGTGTGTGTGTGTGTGTGTGTGTGTGTGTGTACTCACCTAATTGTACTCACCTAATTGTAGTATACAGGATTTGAGCCTAAGCTCGTGTTGTCCTGTCTCTCTCTCTACATTTATCCAATTTTGCTTTAAAAGTTTGGATATTTCTTGCTCCCACCACCTCCCCATCCAACTTATTCCAACACTCAATGCTTCTATACGGGAAGCTGAACTTTCTTACATCAGACTTACATATAACTTTCCTCAACTTACAATCATGACCCCTGGTTCTTCCCTCGTCCCTCACCACAAAATCTCCCTTGTCGATCTTCTCAAAACCTTTCACACACTTAAACATCATGATCATGTCACCTCTCTCTCTCCTCTCCCTCAGCGTTGGCAGCTTTAGCCTCTCCAATCTCTCCTCATAAGGCAGGTCTCTAAGGCTAGCTATCATCTTAGTGGCAACTCTCTGAACTCTTTCCAGTTTTTTATTATGTTTTATAAGGTGTGGAGACCACACCACTGCTGCATACTCCAGTCTTGGTCGTATTATTGTCCCTATTATTTTTGCTAACATCTCTTCATCTAAATAATTCAGAGCTATTCTCATGTTAGTCAACACTGCATAGGTTTCACCAGTTATTTTATTTATATGCTGTTCAGGTGACAAGCTGTCTGCCACAACTACCCCTAGGTCTTTTGCTTTCACAGCTTTACTAATTATTTCATCTCCTATTTTATATCCCCAAGAAGGTCTATATTTACTTTTTCCCATCTCAAGAACCTGACACTTACTCGTGTTGAATTCCATTTTCCAAGTTTGACTCCACTCATATAACTTATCTAGGTCTCTCTGTAATTCTTCACAACTACTCCTACTTGTAATATGCTTCATTAATTTTGCATCATCAGCAAACATAGATATATATGAGCCTATTCCCATTTGAAGGTCGTTGATGAAAACCAAAAACATGATTGGGGCCAACACCGATCCTTGAGGCACTCCGCTTTTTACCCTTTTCCACGAGGAGAACTTTCCTTTTATTACTGTTCGCATTTCCCTCCCAATTAAATAGTTTTCCATCCACTTTAATAATACTCCCTCAACCCGCCCCACAGTCCTGAGCTTCCACAACAATCTCTTATGAGGCACCTTATCAAATGCCTTCTTGAAATCTAAGTAAATACAATCTACCCACCCCTCCCTCCCTTGTACAATGTCAATTACCCTATCATAGTAACTCAACAAATTTGTGGTACACGAATGACCTTTTCTGAACCCGAACTGCTTGCTTGAAATTATTTCCCTCTCCTCCAACATACCCACCCATCTTTTTCTAATAATCTTTTCACAAAGCTTGCATATAACACTCGTTAAGGATACCGGTCGATAATTTAGCGGGTCTTCTTTATTTCCACTTTTATATATTGGAGTTATATTGGCTTGTTTCCATTCTAAGGGAAGTTCCCCCTTGTTTAATGAGTGTTGAACAATATTAAAAATAGGTCTCACTAGTTGTTCAGAACATTCTCTTAATACCCATCCAGCAATGTTATCTGGGCCCATAGATTTTCTCACGTCCAATTCTTCCAACAATGATTTTAGTTCATCCTTGTTGACTTCTATCGACTCTAGTCCCTGTATCTCGTTCAATTCCACCACAGGTTCTACATAGTCATCCTCCTCCACAAACACGGATGTTAATGTATCATTCATAATTTCACACATACCCACTGTGTCTTCATATAATTGACCCTCTACCCTAAGCTTTGTTATTTTGTCCTTTATTTTTGTTTTGCCGTTGATATAACTATAGAACAGTTTGGGTTCTTTATTACATTTGTTTACTATATCTTTTTCAAAGTTCTTTTTCTCCTCTCTTATAGTCTTGACATAGTTGTTTCTAGCATTCTTATACTCATTCCATTTTTCCTCAGTGTGTCTCCTTCTCACTTTATTCCATGCAGAGTCCTTTTTGTTCTGGGCAATGTGACATCGCATGTTAAACCACTCTTTCTCCTTAGCCAGCTTTCTATCCTTAAATGTTGGTACATATTTATCTACCCCCTCCCTATAAATGTCTAGTAACATGGTATATTTTACCTGAATATTCTGTTCTTGCTCAATAAATGACCAATCTATATTTGCAAAGTATCCTCGTAATGATTCATAATCCGCCTTACTATAATTTAGTCTATATTCCCTATGTTCCTCCTCTCTGCCTTCCAGAAATTCCACTGTCAATTCAAATTCAATCACAGCATGATCGCTTTTTCCCATGGGACTCAAATATGTTAGGTTCTTTATTTCTTGGGGGTCTTTGGTGAATAATAAGTCGAGTCTTGATGGTTCATCACCTCCTCTAAATCTTGTATTTTCCATAACGTGTTGTGTTAATAGATACCCCATTGTTAGTTCAAGAAATTTGCTACCCCAAGTATTTTCATTTGAACCCGCATCCAAACATTCCCAATCCACCTCCCCGCAATTAAAGTCCCCTGCAAGAATAAGCCTATTTTTCCTTTTACAAATAATTTCTAACATACGCAAGGTTTCCAAAATTAATTAATTATATTCATCGTTGCTTGTGTGTGTGTGTACTTACACTAGTTGTATTTGCGGGAGTGAGCATGCTCGTTAATTCCCGCCTCCTAAGATATGTTTGTCATACCGTGCTTTGAAACTATGCACTGATGGTGCAGACACTACTTCGGCTGGCAATTTGTTCCACCCACTAATCGAGTTGGTAGGAAATCTTTTACTTTTCAGATCAGATTTACTATTTAGCACTTTTAGTTTGTAGCTGTGACCTCTTGTCCTCTCACCTCCATCCCTCTCTATGAAGTTTTCTTGGTCGATTTTGTCAATACCTCTAACACATTTATATATCTGAATTTGCTGTCCTCGTTTCCTTCTCTGTTCCAGTGTAGGTAGATTCAATCTCTTGAGCCTCTCTTGGTACTCCAAATTTTCCAAACCTGGGATCATCCTCGTAGCTGCTCTCTGTACCCTCTCAATTTTGTGGATAAGGCCTTAACCTTGGGATCCCAAGGTTAAGGCCTTTGATATTGATATTGATATTGATTTGGTATTGATAAATACGCTCATTACATTGAGCATATTTATCAATACCAAATCAATATCAATATCAATATCAAAGGCCTTAACCTTGGGATCTGTAATTTTTCATTACATTGAGCGTATTTATCAATACCAAATCAATATCAATATCAATATCAAAGGCCTTAACCTTGGGATCTGTAATTTTTCATTACATTGAGCGTATTTATCAATACCAAATCAATATCAATATCAATATCAAAGGCCTTAACCTTGTGTGTGTGTGTGTGTGTGTGTACTTACACTAGTTGTATTTGCGGGAGTGAGCATGCTCGTTAATTCCCGCCTCCTAAGATATGTTTGTCATACCGTGCTTTGAAACTATGCACTGATGGTGCAGACACTACTTCGGCTGGCAATTTGTTCCACCCACTAATCGAGTTGGTAGGAAATCTTTTACTTTTCAGATCAGATTTACTATTAAACACTTTTAGTTTGTAGCTGTGACCTCTTGTTCTCTCACCTCCATCCCTCTCTATGAAGTTTTCTTGGTCGATTTTGTCAATACCTCTAACACATTTGTATATCTGAATTTGCTGTCCTCGTTTCCTTCTCTGTTCCAGTGTAGGTAGATTCAATCTCTCGAGCCTCTTGGTACTCCAAGTTTTCCAAACCTGGTATCATCCTCGTAGCTGCTCTCTGTACCCTCTCAATTTTGTGGATATGTTTCTTCATGTGAGGGGACCACACTACATATGCATATTCCATCCTGGGTCTTATTATTGCCGTTATTATTTGTTTCATGGTGTTTTCATTAAGATAATTGAAAGACATCCTGATATTTGCCAATAGTGCTAGTGATTCTCTCACTATCTTATTTACGTGGCTTTCTGGAGACATGTTATCCTTAAATTCTATCCCCAAGTCTTTTTCTTTTTCTGCTTTGGGAATCACTTCGTTTCCTAGTTTATAATCTTTTCTAGGTCTGTACTTGCTTTTACCCATTTCTAGAGTCTTACATTTCCCTGCATTGAACTCCATATTCCATTTGATGTTCCATTCATGGATCTTTTGCAAATCTGCTTGGAGCTCAAGGCAATCCTCCTGGGTTCTGATCGTTTTAAGCAGCTTAGCATCGTCCGCAAACATGCTCATGTAGCTTGTTAGTCCCTCAGGTAAGTCATTTACAAATATTAGAAACATGATTGGGGCTAGGACAGATCCTTGTGGTACCCCACTCGTAATTTGAGTCCAGTTTGACGATTTCCCCCTTACTGTTGTTCTCATCTGTCTTCCGCTAAGGTAGCTCTCCATCCATTTCAGCAGTTTGTCTCCTACTTTTCCCTCATGTTTTAATTTCCACAGCAATCTCTTGTATGGAACTTTGTCAAATGCCTTTTTAAAGTCTAGGTAGGCACAGTCTACCCATCCTTCCCTCTTGTCCACTGTGTCTATTACTCTAGAGTAAAAACTCAACAAGTTGCTTACACATGATCTGCCTCCTCTGAATCCAAATTGTCAGTCAGTAATTAATCTTTTGAATTCCAGGTAGTTCACCCATTTGTCCCTTATCAATCCTTCCAGAATCTTCATGAGGATGCTCAATAGTGATACAGGTCTATAGTTCAGTGGTTTATCTCTGCTTCCTCCCTTAAATATAGGGATAATGTTTGCTCTTTTCCATTCTGTAGGTACTATCCCTGTGTCCAATGATTTGGTCATTATGTCCTATAACGGTATACTCAGTTCTTTAGCATTTTCTTTAATAATCCAGCCTGATACTCCGTCCGGTCCAGCGGCTTTGTTTGGATCCACCTTACTCATTTTGTCTATGATCTCTGGTCTGTTAAATGTGACTTCTGGCATTTCCTCTGTACCTATCTCATTGGTTTCTGGTGCAATGAATTCTCCTTCTTTTGTAAATACTGATGCAAAATTTCTATTTAGTTCTTCCGCAATCTCTGTATCCTCTTCTATGATTCTGTTTCCACTTTTAATCTTTACGATCGTGGCTTTTATCTTCCTTTTGCCGTTTACAAACTTGAAAAACATTTTTGGATTCTTTTCATAGTTCTCCACTATCCCTTTCTCATGGTTTGCCTCTGACCTCCTCCTCATTTCTGTGTATTTGTTTCTCTCCTCTTTATACTTTTGCCTGTTATCTTCCGAATCCCAGTTTCTCATCTTTTTCCATGCTTTGTTTTTTGCTTCCTGTGCTTGCCTACATTCGCGGTTAAACCATACTTTGCGATTACTTTTTTTCCTTTTATTAACCCTCCAGCCCCGGCTATGTATTATATATATATTCCTCGAAAACCGGGTGTTTTGGCCGAAAAACGTCTAGGCTTGGCTACCGTATATTCGTTAATCAGACTGCTTCCCGCATTCCCGCGCATCCCCAAGCGTAGCTGTGTTATTTACCTGTAGAATGGCATTAAGTAGAGCTCTCTAAGTCAACTGGTTGAGCTGTGATGATGATTTCATTGGAGATAACTTTATGGCCAAAACAGCCACTTTACACCACTTTTCGATACTTAACAACAACATACAGGCACACACGAACAAGCGACGTTCTCCTTCTTGTGGCCGGAGATGCGGAGCGTCGGTCCAGCCGGCTGTTGTTTACATGCGTCGGACCGACGCCTCGCACACCAAGCTCACAGGCTTTGACGTCATGGGTGTTTAAGAGCCCTTCCGGGTAGCTCGTGTATGCTTTTTTATGGGCGTTCAAGAGCCCTTCCGGGAACAGAGGGTTAATGTACTTAGGGACAAAAGTTTTTATACCAGTATCATAGATCTCCATGAATGCCTTGAGTTTTTTGTCTACCTCACTTTCAGATAACACCTGATCCCAATTTTGTGACTTGAAAAAATCCCGTAGTCCTTCGAAATCGGTTCTGGAATACATCCAGTGATTTTCCTTGTGCTTTTCCCTTCCCTTGGGTAGATTATACTTCAATAGTAAGTCTATGTCTAGAACTGCATGGTCGCTTTTTCCTAGTGGGCATAGGTACTGAATACTGTACTTTGAACCTCCTCCTCCCTTCTTGTGAAGAGAAGGTCCAATCTAGCTGGTTGATCACTTCCCCTTACTCTTGTTGACTCTTTTACATGTTGGTATATAGAATTTTCCATGGCCATACTTAAAAATTCATAGCCCCAACTTTCCTCCCTGCTCCGGCTTCAAGATCTTCCCAATTCACTTCCTTGCAGTTAAAGTCCCCACACATGACTATTTCATCCTTTGAAGCCAAGATATTTCCTAGCACATTAATTGTTTCCTTACGCATTAGGCTATGCTCCTCCTTACCCCATGTCTTCATCTTGGGAGGTACATACGCTACTATCACCACTATTTTTTCGTTTCCACCAATCTCTATTGCTAAAACTTCTGCTGTTGAAGTTACTAGTGTTATCTCAGACACAATCAAATCTTTCCTAGTAAGGATGCACACTCCACCTCCATGTCGAAATTTTCTGTCCCTCCTCCAAATCCTGTATTCAGACCATCCTAGCAAATTTATATCAAGGTCTTCTCTTAGTTTTGTCTCAGTGAGACATACTATTTCAGGTTTCTTAGTATTGAGTAAGTCTGTTAGTTCTAGTTTCTTAGAGATTAGCCCATCGACATTGCTATATAGAATCCTTATACTTTCTAGTCCCCCATTACCTGCTCCAAGCGCCTTATCTGCGGCGGTCTGTTCCCTACCCTCTTTTACATTTAGCTTCTTTTTACCGAAAGTTTCATAACCTTCCCCTTTCTTACTCCGTAAAAAAACTTATTCTTTTCTTGTTCTGTCCTCTTGCTATTTTCCTCCTTGGCGGTTTTCCTTAGTTCAGCCTCCTTCTTTCTCTCTTCTTCTGGTAAGTCTCGCCTGATGTAGATTTTGTCCTTACCCTCTAACCCTTTTAGCCTAGCCGCTACTGCCATGATTTCATCACATGTCCTTCTTGACTTAAATTCGATTTTTACCAGTCTATTGTATTCCTTTGTATATTTTCCCAGCCTAAACATGTCTGATATTTCCTCCTTCCAGGTGTCCTCCTCATCTTTAATAGATTCCAGAATCTTGTTGATGCGACCTTCATCCTGCTCTTTTCGTTTTGTCCAGTCTAGTTCCTCCTTTTCTTCCACCCCTGATATTATGAGGCAGTTAGCCCTACGACTTTCTTCCTGGATGGCCTGAGAGTTTTCGTGGATGCCTTGCTTAACCATACTTTTTACCTGGTCCTTTATCCTAACATCTTGCTGTTTCTGTTCATCCAATATCTTCCTGAATTCGTCACTGTGACGAAAGAAAAAGAAAAAGACTTGGGGATAGAATTTAAGGATAACATGTCTCCAGAAAGCCACGTAAATAAGATAGTGAGAGAATCACTAGCACTATTGGCAAATATCAGGATGTTTTTCAATTATCTTAATGAAAACACCATGAAACAAATAATAACGGCAATAATAAGACCCAGGATGGAATATGCATCTGTAGTGTGACTTCATCTCCTCCTACCTCTCCGTGTCCAGTGTTCGACCCCCTCGGCCGGTGATTGCTCTCGGGGGTCGTGTTTCCTGGTGCTCTGGCGAAGATCCCTGGTCTTCCCCCTTGTCCCTCGTTCTTTTCCTTTGTTTTGTTTTGACAAAGGGGGGGGGGGGGGTGTACGGGTTTGCAACACTGGATTGCAAGTTTGGGATTATGTATTGTTCCAGTACATAAGTGTTTTTGCCACATTGAAAATTGTGTTTTGTTCTTGTGTTCAGTGTTTTTGTTGGTTTTTGAAGAAAAGGGTTTTGGGTACAGTACCTTTTTGGTTTCAGACAAGTCTATGTTTTGCATTACTATGAATGACGGGCATGTGTTAAAACTGTTCTTTTTAGCTACTCCTCAGTTTTTCACTCTTTTATTAAACTCTCTGTTTAACTTGTGTCTTTGTCATTCGTAATTTTGTTTTATGCATTGGTTTTTGTGGTAGGTTGGGCTTGGATGTCCTCCTATTTGTTATGCAGCCTTGATGTTGGATTTGCCAAGACTACTAACAAATTGGGAGGTTTGACGTACCTCCCAACCTACCAAATAGGAAAACCTACTATTTGGTAGTAGTCTTGGAAAATCCAACGTACATAATACCCTCCCTCACGCCGGACCCCTGCCCATCCGCGTTCTTCTGCTGACGTGAGATGTGATGACAAGAGAGGGTCGCTCATGCGCACGTTCGACAGGGATCTGCACATGACGGAACACGGGATGGGCCTTAAGCGGTAACTAAGGTAAACCCCTTTTTCTTCTCTTCTATGCTTTTTTCACCTTCGGTGGTAGTTTTGGTTAATGTACAACGTCTCCTAGAGCAAGATAAGGAGTAGACTCTAGACGTTTTCTTTTTAACCGCGGTTGGAATGACGACATAGCAGTCAAAATAGACAAGTCGTCATTGCAATTAGGTTAATAGCCTTGACGTTGGATTTTCCAAGACTACTACCAAATAGTAGGTTTTCCTATTTGGTAGGTTGGGAGGTACGTCAAACCTCCCAATATCTGAATTTGCTGTCCTCGTTTCCTTCTCCGTTCCAGTGTAGGTAGATTCAATCTCTCAAGCCTCTCTTGGTACTCCAAATTTTCCAAACCTGGGATCATCCTCGTAGCTGCTCTCTGTACCCTCTCAATTTTGTGGATATGTTTCTTCATGTGAGGGGACCACACTACAGATGCATATTCCATCCTGGGTCTTATTATTGCCGTTATTATTTGTTTCATGGTGTTTTCATTAAGATAATTGAAAGACATCCTGATATTTGCCAATACTGCTAGTGATTCTCTCACTATCTTATTTACGTGGCTTTCTGGAGACATGTTATCCTTAAATTCTATCCCCAAGTCTTTTTCTTTTTCTGCTTTGGGAATCACTTCGTTTCCTAGTTTATAATCTTTTCTAGGTCTGTACTTGCTTTTACCCATTTCTAGAGTCTTACATTTCCCTGCATTGAACTCCATATTCCATTTGATGCTCCATTCATGGATCTTTTGCAAATCTGCTTGGAGCTCAAGGCAATCCTCCTGGGTTCTGATCGTTTTAAGCAGCTTAGCATTTTCCGCAAACATGCGGAATATATATGCTTGAATATATGCGGAATATATATAGCTTGTTAGTCCCTCAGGTAAGTCATTTACAAATATTAGAAACATGATTGGGGCTAGGACAGATCCTTGTGGTACCCCACTCGTAATTTGAGTCCAGTTTGACAATTTCCCCCTTTCTGTTGTTCTCATCTGTCTTTTCAATTGCTGGTACCACAACTGCGCCGGCCACAGGGGCACGATTAACGAGACTACGCCCCGATAATCCCGTAATTTGTTTACTACGTGGCACATTAGAGAAGCGTCTGGTGGCGGAAACAGATAAACGGAACTCCACCTGTTCCAGTCCGTCACCAGAGCGTCGGGTCCTCCCGCCGGCGTTATTGTCTGGCGGGTGAGGTACAGCGGGGAGTTTGTGAGTCTTTTCGGACGCAAACAGATCCACTTGTGGACGGTAAGGCTCCGCAATCATTTGGTCGAAAATGGTTTGCTTGAGCGCCCATTCTACTGTTGTGCTCTGTCTCCGAGACAGAGCGTCTGCCCAGACGTTTGCTATGCCTGGGAGATAAGATGCGTGAAGATGAATGTTTAGCTTGTCGGCTAGAACAAAAATCTTTTCTGACACGTTTAGCAACTTCCGAGATCTCGTTGACCCTTGTTTCTGAATGCAGTGAACCGCATTCAGATTGTCCATCCTGAAGGCCACCGATTTGTCCCGTAAAGTAGAGCCGTGAGCCTGAAGGAAATACAAGGGGACTAGTAACTCTTTGACATTGATGTGGGAGGTTTCTGAATGGGACCAAAGCCCTTGACCCTGATGGCCGTGGTTTGACTGAAAGCCCCAACCTATCATTCCTGACGCATCCGTGTCTACCCATACCGTCGGCGGAGGAGAGGTACATGACATGACCGAGTGCAATGTTTCCCTCTTCGCCCAGACCGCTAGTAAGCTGTGTATTAATTTTGGGATGGGCCATAATGTTTCCGCCGGCAATAGTGGAAAAAATGTGTTGCCCTCCAATATTAAACGTTTGACTTTCAACCGGCCCAACTTTACAGTTAGTTGAATCCAGTTGAGAGAGCCGACTAGAGATTCCCAGACTCTCCGTGTCGTAGTCAGACTGTGAAGAAACATAAACAGTTTCTTGCGAAACCTGTTCCGATTGTCCACACTCTGACTCAGAGTGAGAGCAGCTGTGTCCCAGACCAGCCCTATCCACTGGACCACTCGTGAGGGAACAAAGTTTGACTTTACCGGGTTTACCTTGAACCCTAGAGATTTTACATGATTTAATGTTATGTTGACATGATTGATGCATAACTGTTCCATCTCTGCCACCACCAGCCAGTCGTCTAGATCCCACAAAATCCTGATCCCTTGTTCTAACATGGGCATCAGGGCTTGCCGGACTAATTTCGTGAATAAGCGAGGTGCTAGGTTCAATCCGAACGGTATCCTCTGAAAGACATAAGTCTGATGCATTATTCGTAAGGCCAAAAATCGTTGAAACCTTTGTTTACCGGGACGTGCCAATACGCGTCTGTCAGGTCTAAAGAACACATCCACCCTTCCGGCGGAAGTGTTAGCCTGATTTGATTCACTGTCAGCATCCTGAAGGAAACGTTGTGAATGTGGAGGTTCAGATAAAACAGGTCTACGACCGGCCTCATCTGAAACACTGTCCCTTTTGGACACTAGAAAGAGTTTGGACGTAAATACTGGGTAATTTTGAGGGACCGGGATGATGACATTCTTGGCGATCATCTCCTGGATCAGTGACTCCACCTCTAATGAAACAAAATTTACCTTTGTCGGCTGACGTAAGCGAGGTCGCCGGAGCCACTGCCAGGTGATGCCTTTGCGTGCCACCATCCTCGCCCATGTGTTTAACCCTCTCACGACCATAGGACGCAGAGGTTGCCAGATTAGCAATAAGAAATAGATTACTCTCACTGTTATAATTACCTCTCCAAAATTAGTTTTCTGCCCACAGCTAACTCAAAGACAACTGCAGAGGTTGAAGTAAACAAACTAAAGGTTTATAGATACCCCTGACGGTAACAAAGGCTTTAAAGTATCCCTAATAGGCTCAAAAATCGCGTCAGGATGTGAGAGGGTTAATGGCCATGCGCGATGACACGCCCGGAACGACCCAGTTAGCAGACAAGGGTTCGCCGGCTGGACTACCCTCTGATCCACCCACCGTAAGACTGGCCCTGGGAGTGAGAGAGACGCTAGTTTTTTGGTGGTGGTGGTGGTGTATGCTTTGGTGACTGGCCGGGTTTGGCAGGAGATGGGCCCTGGCCTGGTCGTTGATACTTCTGTACTTTATGATTACCTGAAAACTTTCCTTGCTTGTATCTGTACTGAGCCTGACTTTGGGTGGAAGAGGAGTTAGGCAGATGAAAGGGCTTTGCCCCACCAGGCTGAGCTTTTGCGACTGGTTTGGGCTTGGTAAAATTGAAAGCAGGTTTCTTAGATGGGGCGGGACTGTGCTTAAAGGCCTGAGCCATGTTGAACACTGTTTTCCACACCTCCGGGGACATTAAAGAGGCAGTTAGAACAGGGGACATAACCACTTGATTTGCAATCCTGTCCGGGAGCTTCCTCACGAGAGACATCCTTAGATCTTGTCGCGCCCGCACCGCCTCTAGCAAGGCTGTACGGATATCTCCCAGTGACTGTATAGAAGTCTGGAGTAGCAAGCGTCTAGATAGTTTGATAGCCTTTCGGACTTTCGCGTCCGCGATTGCCTGAGCAGATCTGAGCATTGACTTCGCTACCTGTTGTGTGACAATATACTGGGAAAACAGTCTATATGCTTTCCCACGTAGCCTAAACTCCCGGTCTAGGTGAGCAGTGGACGGTGTGGAAAAGGGATCTTTAAGCTCGCATAGATTAATTTTAGGGGCAGCTAAAAATGCAAATAAAGCAGAGGGAACTCCGCCGGCAGAGAATACCGGCATAGAGAACCAAGAATGGCTTTCTTGTGGAATTTGGTGTGAAGATTTAGAGGTAAAAGTTGTTGCAAAGTTTTGAGCCTCCACTTCCCATTCCACCCAAGGACCCGGACCCAACTGCTCCACCTTCAAAACTGGATTTGCGGCTGTGTCTGTGAACGTCTTTAAACCTAACTCTGGTGTTAGAGCTGACAGTGCTTTTATATCATTGAAACCGTCATGCTTGGTCCAGTCCGAAAACAGTTTTGAAGCTGACGCAGGGGGTAGGGCAGGTGTAGAAGTATACACAAATTATCATGGTGATAATAGTTAGGAATGGCCTTAATATTAACATCAAGTCCATTCCCTAGAATATCTAAAGCATGTAACTTCCTAGATTTATTCCCTTGGATTACCCACTCACGTGGTACCGGAAGCACCCCCGACATAGTGGACTGTGCTACCTCTGGCTTTGCTGGGAACATTGTTACCCATGACTCATCTGGCCCGTATAGGAGGGGCATAGCTCCCTTTCGGACCGGCGCTTTGTCTAAAGGGGGAGGATTTACATCTGCTACTACTCTCACATTGGAAGTAGTCAGTGCCGCCGAAGTTGGCCTAGTAACCATAGTAGGTGATACAGGGGGAGGGTGCGGAATTTGTGTCAAAGCAATAGAAGTAGCCAGAGGTCGGACATTCGATGCTGTCGTGGAAGCTCCCAAACCAACTGTAGGAGTCTCCTGCTGCTGACCAAAAAACTTAGTTAGTGCATTCGCTAGTAACCCATATTTCATCAGCTGTGACAAATTTAGCAGAGGATGAACTATGTGGCGAATCATTCCTACTCTGAGAGTCGTCTATCACTGAAACTGACTCTTGAATCTCCATCTCATAAATTATAGAAACCCTCATCCCTTTCCCCCGGCCTTTCAGGAGAGGATTCCGCCGAACCCGGGACCCCCTCATGCTGCCATGTTAAGTCCTGGATGGACGATGGGATCTCAGCGTCCCGGTGGACGTCTGCCACTACCGTTGGTGCATAAGAATGATGTGAGCCGTCACGCCATGGGCTGGGAGTACTCCAAACTCCCCGGTCTTGGCCAGAACTCACTTGTGAGCTAGGTACCACACCAATTACTGAGCCCTCACTCGAGCCCTCTAGAGGGTTATAACTGCTGGTAGAACTCTCTAAAGCTGGTACATGTGAACTGGGAATAATATTAGGTGACAACTTGTCCGCCGGTATATCCCCCACCACAGTCTCTGACTCCACTCCCGACCTGTCAGATTGGACATGAGACATGTCGGGAGTAGAGGCAGAAAGCGAGGTACGAGGCTCCGGCGAACGCCTGGAGGTCTTTCGTACATGAGTATCCTTTTTTGAAGACTTGTGACTTCGCCTTGACTTTGATTTTCCACTAGGACTGTCCTTGGTCTTCTCCTCCTTGCTCTTCTTTCTCGAAGGTGAAGTAGAGTGACTATGTGTCTGCTGTCGGAGGGGAGACCGTGACCTGGACCTCGATTTTGACTTGGAAGTTGTCGCCGGGGGTGTCGGCTCTCGAGGTCTCTTAGATGTGCCGGAGGAGAGAGTAAGCACTGTACCCTGCCCAGTCTCGGCCGACTTACGCACATTTACTTTACTTCTAGAAGGGGGACGTTTAAGTGGGGGATACTGAGCAATCAATCTGTCCACAGAACTACATTATGACACTGAAGAGCTTTATGAGCCACTGAAGTAGCATAAGTAGATAAAAGCTGTTTGACCTCGCACAATGCAACCGCCGCGGCCAAATTATCTTGTTGTAAGACTTTAGTACTCAACTGACTACAAAAAGTACAATTCTTCGTTACCCACAGACCCCTTGACCGGTCCAAGCATTTGACGCATCTGATGCATAGAGTATGCGCAAAAATAGGGATCCCTGAACAGGAGGGTATTAAGCACAGAGCAAAAATAGGGTCTAGTGGTGCCATGACAGAGACTGGGAAGAGCTAACCCACCCCCGGGCTCCTTCTGGTCCTCTGTTGACCCGCCGGAACTCCGCCCTGGAAAAAAGAAAATTTCCAGGAATTAATGCTCATAAGGTTACCCCAAAATGTTCTAACACAAGTGTTAATGAACCGCCGGGCAACAAGACGTAATGCACCACTATTACCTCTTGCTACCCTGTAGGTTCTTATGTAAAGATTTTAGAATATCTTTACTTGTCCAAAAGATTTAAGCACATCCTCTGACATAATATAGAGACGAGCATGTCGTTATAAATGACGCAGTCTTCCCAGTGGTTTTTTGGCCACTGGAAACCCATATTAAGACGCCGGCCTCCTTATTATTAAAGGTTTGACTCCTGTAAGGAGATAAAGAAAACCTAATATTTAGTAGTGGCCCCGTAATCATTGACGAACATGCCTATTACATAAGGCATCCTCTTCAAACACTAATTCGCCGTAGTTTGAATCTACCGCGCAGAGCATTTAAAATCTGAGGAGCCTTCATCATGAGCGCACGCGACCTCACTCATGGCTTCAGTCATTATGAATTGGGTTCTCACTACGAAAAAACTTCGTAAAAAATAAAAACAAAAAGAAAATAAGAATAACTATCCAATAAGCTTTCCATCATATCGTGGATGTACTTGTGTGGATCTTTGACCAGACGCTGATTCAGGCGTCCTTCTTCCTTCACTGACATATCAAGTAAACCAAAATCCTTAATCCACCAAGAATGGGGAAGGGGATGGTCGGGAGGGCCCCAGTCGTCAATGATTACGGGGCCACTACTAAATATTAGGTTTTCTTTATCTCCTTACAGGAGTCAAACCTATAATTTATTAGTGGCCCCTCCATCATTGACCGCCATGCCTGATTTCTAAGGCTGGAGGGGGACATTCGTAATCATATCATAACTCTAGAAAAGCAGATAATCAAACAACCACATAGTATTCTTACTTTGAAAATATATTTAAATATGGCGCAGCCCATATATATACAAAAAAGGGGTTCAAGCAGGTGCGTGCTTCAAAGAAGATGCTTGACAAAAAAGGGTAACTCTGGAGATTCTGTGAACAGATCTGTAGTTACAAAGGCACCCCACTCAACGAGTGGTGACAAAAATAACAAGTTATAAGTTTACATGTGCACATAATAAACCCCATAATATTTGTGGAAATATATTGCAAAAGATCTCCACTGTTTAATACTAAATTGCTTTCACAGCTAAAACTACTATAACAACCCTGTTGTTTGTACTAACATTGTATCTAGAACAATTTCTCGCCCTGAATAGACAGAGAAATTTTCATATCACATTATCCATAATTTGTATCACAGCTCTTACATTCCGGAGGGGTCTAGGGTGTCCTATGTTACAATGACTGCACCCCCCCCCCCCCCTTTTTCCTTGAAAAGTAAACAAAAGTGACTGAAGGGCCACCTAGACCCTCTGCCTTAAAGCTATACATGGTAAGGAAGGTTTGTCTAGAGCAACTGACAAGTATCTAGTCAAAAAACGTATGATTAGACGCCCACAAACTGTGTGGACGAAATATCTTCTACTGAAAAGTTCATCAGGAAACGTAAAGAGGCTGCCCATTTGCGTAAATCGTGGGCCCTACCCACAACGCCGGGATTACTCTCTTTAATGACTTCGACCAGAAGAGAAGCTAATCTCCGTTTCAGTAAGCGTTTACCCGTACCGCTACCCACAAAGCACCTTGGGGGTTTATAGGAGCTACTCTCAAATATTTGGTTAGAGCTTGCACTGGACATAGATTATGGTGCACCTTTCCCCTTGTTAACGCCGGCACAGTGAACTCAGAAAACACGTGTGTACTGTGCTCATTCTTGGCTACAAATCCCGGGGAAGGTGCAATGTGAATACATTCATTAAGTCTACCAAACCTAAGGCAATTAGGTGTGTTGCTCATCGCCGCCAGCTCAGACAGTCTGTTCCCGGTGGCCAAAGCCAAAAGGAATACAGCCTTTTTTAAGAGTAATGCAAAATCTGCAGTATTTTGGTACAGACGAGAGCGAAGTAAAGACAATGCCTTGTCCAGAGACCAAGTAGGCATGAGCTGACGGGGAGGTGGGCGAAGTTTAAAACATGCTCTCATAAAACCTGTTTCCTCCGCTACCGGTATGGAGAGACCTGTAAGGTCTAAAAAGGGCACTCTAATCGCAGTTAAGTGATTTTTTAACGTTACCACAGATAAACGTTTTCTGCTCAAACAGATAATTCAAATAATTAAAAACTAATGCCACTGAGGGCACCGTCTGTTCTGTTTTAATGATCCAAGAAGTAAAGGCTTGCCAATGTGATTGATACTGTCGTTTCGTAGACTGAGTATATTGATTGATTAATTTATTGGTCACATCTCTACCATATGGTGCTAGCCACTTGGCCTCCTGAATGTCCATAATGCAAAAGTCAGCGAGGTCGCTAGGTTGCCAATCGTGTCTAAGTGGAAATACTCGACCGGGAGCGACAACCGGTGCGAGCACCACGTCTTCAATTGCTGGTACCATAACTGCGCCAGCCACAGGGGCGCGATTAGCGAGACTAAGCCTCGATAATCTCGTAGTTTGTACACTACGTGGCACATTAGTGACGCGTCTGGCGGCGGAAACAGATAGATGGAGCTCCATCTGTTCCAGTCTGTCACTAGGGCGTCTGGCCCCCCTGCCGGCGTTTTCGTCCGGCGGGTGAGGTATAGAGGGAGTTTGTGAGTCTCCTCGGACGCAAACAGATCCACTTGTAGATGGTAGAGCTCTGCAATCATTAGGTTGAAAATGGGTTGCTTGAGCTCCCATTCTACGGTCGTGATCTGTCTCCGGGACAGAGTGTCTGCCCTGACGTTTGCTACGCCTGGGAGATAAGATGCGTGAAGATAAATGTCTAGCCTGTTGGGCTAGAGTAAAAATCTCTTCCGACACGTTTAGCAACTTCCTTGATCTCGTTGAATCCCCTGTTTCTTGAATTACAGTGGACTGCATTCCAGGATTGGTCCCAATTCTGAAGGCCACCGACTTGCCCGTAAAGTAGGAGCCGGTGAGCCTGAAGGAAATACAAGGGGACTAGTAATTTCTTTTGACATTGAGGTGGGAGATTTCTAAGTGGGACCAAAGCCCCTGACCCTGGTTGCCCCTGAATGTTTTTTGCGTACTGAAATCCTCCCAACCTATTGTGCCTGACACGCACTCCGTTGTTCTACCCATACCGTTGGCGGAGGAGAGGTCCATGGACATTACTGAGGTGCAACATTTTCCCTCTTCTCGCCCAGACCGCTAGTAAGGGTGTGGATTAATTTTTGGGATGGGGGCCATAATTTTCCCAGCCGGTAAGAGTGGGAAATATTTGTTTGCCCTCCAATATTTAAACTTTTACTTTCAAAACCGGCCCCAACATTACAGTTAGTTTGAATCCAGTTGAGAGAGGCCGACCAGAGACTCCCAGATCCTCCGAGTCGTAGTCAGACTGTGAAGAAACATGAACAGTATTCCTGCGAAACCTTTGCGATTGTCCACACTCTGACCTCAGAGTGAGAGCAGCTTGGTGTCCCAAACCAGCCCTATCCACTGAATACTCCGTGACGGAACAAGGTTTGACTTTACGCAGATTTACCTTGAACCCTAGAGTTTTTGACATGATTTTAAAACTATGTT
>CM064574.1:115408-263120 GCA_032716605.1 Paralithodes platypus
AGAACAAGATCGAGAGAGAGATAGAAGGGATAAAGAGAGAGAGAGGATGAACAAATTGGAAAGGGAAGTACTGCCTTACACCTAATGTCCTTGGCAGGATTAGGGGATGTTAGTAGGGGACAATTTGGGTTAAGGGAGCCCACCTCGCTTTTTTACTCTTTCTCTCCTTTTCTCCCTCTCTCTTTGGCTTGTATCCAATTCTGCCCCGGCGGGGTTCGGCCGGCCCCCATTCTAAATCACTGATGCTCGGAGTGTTCAACAGTGGTCCAGAGTGGGTAAGGGACAATTGGAAAGGGAAGTACTGCCTTACACCTAATGTCCTTGGCAGGATTAGGGGATGTTAGTAGGGGACAATTTGGGTTAAGGGAGCCCACCTCGCTTTTTTACTCTTTCTCTCCTTTTCTCCCCTTTCCCTCTCTTTTTTTCTTCTCGACCTCTCTCTTTGGCTTGTATCCATTCGGTCGGGCCCCATTTCAGCCTACTGTTTTAAGACGTTTATATATATATATACATATATATTTATTATAATCCCCATACAGGTGTCGCTTTCTTCGCTTTCCAGCGAAGCTGTAGCGAGCCAGCATTGTATGGAAATATCCCGCTGTGCCGGAGACATTTTTCTATCAAAAAATGTACAAATTTAGCCTGCTGTCTAACTCTTTATCCAAAATATGGTGACTCGCTATCGCTCGCCAAGTATGAATCGACACCTGGATGGGGATAAACGTCTTACAACAGTAGGCGGCTGAATGGGGCCGAAGGGATACAACCCAGAGAGAGAGAAAAATAAACAGGTGACCCCCCTCAACACACAACGAATAACCTGAGAACTGCAGCGCCAAAAACTGGGCTCATATCTCGCCCCTCCTTTGGCTTGGGAGAATAGTCTGAATTTTGCAGGGTAGGTGCCTTAGGTGAGAGAGAGAGAGAGAGAGAGAGAGAGAGAGAGAGAGATAGGGGGAGAGAGAGAGAGAGAGAGCTGTGGTGTGTGTGAGAGAGAGAGAGTGTAAGAGTGACTGAGAGAGAAAGAGAGAGAGAGAGAGGGGGAGGGAGAGAGAGAGTGTAAGAGTGACTGAGAGAGAGAGAGCAGTGTGGTGGGTGGGCGAGGAGAGGAGAGTGAGTGTAAGAGAGACTGAGAGAGAGAGAGAGAGAGAGGGGGGAGAGAGAGAGTGTAAGAGTGACTGAGAGAGAGAGAGAAAGAGAAAGAGATAGGGGGGGAGAGAGAGAGAGAGAGAGAGAGAGTGTAAGAGTGACTGATAGAGAGAGAGGGGGGGGAGAGAGAGAAAGAGATAGGTGGGGAGTGAGAGTTAGAGAGCTGTGGTGTGTGGGTGTGAGTGAGTGAGAGAGACAGTGTGTGTATGAGAGAAATAGACTGTGTGTGTGTGTGTGTGAGTGAGAGAGAGAAAAAAAAACTCTGTGTGTATGTGAGAGAGAGAAAGAGACAGTGTGTGTGTGTATGTGTTTGTGTGAGAGAGAGAGAGTAAGAGAGGCAGGGGGGGGGGGGGAGAAGAGTAAGGTGAGTAAGAGTAATTAGTAGAAAGTGAGAGTGGTCAGGAATGAGACAATTAATACTTACAGTAAATGGAGAGATCTATTCATATATCTATCTATCTGTATATCTATCTATTTATCTATCTGTATATCTATCTATTTATCTATATCTATATATATCTAGCTATATCTACCTATATATCTATCTATCTATATATCTCTATCTATCTATCTATCTATCTCTATTTATCTATATATCTATCTATCTATCTTTATGACTATATATTCATCTATCTATCTATCTATTTATCTATATCTGTATCTATCTAGCTATCTCTACCTATCTATCTATATATCTCTATCTATCTATCTTATTTTTTATTTGTTTTTATTTGTTTTTTCTATCTATCTATATATCTATCTGTCTGTCTGTCTATCTGTCTGTCTGTCTGTCTGTCTGTCTGTCTATCTATTTATCTATATATATATATCTATCTATCTATCTATCTAACTATATATTCATCTATCTATCTATCTATCTATCTATCTATCTATCTATCTATCTATCTATCTATCTATCTATCTATCCCCTCTATTTCATCATCCATCTGACTCCCATTATACAAAATCCCTGATAACTAATTTTAAAGTACATTTTTCATCCGCCGTAAAAAAATATATTAGCCGTTTTTAATATACGCGAGAGCAAGCAGAAACGCGAATATTTTAATAAGTGTCCCGTGTATATATGTATTCAGCTTTGATGTAGAAATTAACCCCTTCAGCACCCATGACGTCTTTTTACCTTTGACTCTGGCTAAAATGAGATGATTTTATGCAGTTTCAGAAGGACCTGTGTTACTAAGAGGGTTTGTTGAGATCGTGTTTACCCATTTGACTCGTATAGGTAGATTACAAACTAAAGAAAATCGTCTAATGGTAACCGGAATATGATGACAATTATACGTCATGGTGGTGAAGGGGTTAAAGGCAGAAGTGCATTGCTATATTTTTGGATTTGTCAGTGTTGTTTTTGTTTTATTTCCACACAGAGAAAATTATATTTATGTGTCCAAAAAGAAACAGGCAGATAAGTAGGTTGTGTACTTTATAATGTTAAATACTACAAAACTTATATTTTTTTATTTTTTTTTTAAAGGGGAGAATTGTTAACATTTTATTATTATTATATAATTATTTTATTTTATTTTTTATTTTATTTTTTATTATTATTATTATTATTTTATTTTTATTTATTTTTTAGTTTCCTGCATATACCGTTATCAACCTTAACAAAATACCCCCAGGACCCCCCTTCGAGCCTGGCCAGTTCTTCCTAACTTACAGGCGAGCGATAAACCGAGACACTTGAATGGCACGAAAGGTCTTAAAATTGACAAAGAATTGGGGCGAACATTCTTGAAAAAGCCAAACTAATGGGGCGAACGTCTTGAAATATCAAAACTAATGAACCTAACATGAGAGAGAAAAAGGTCCAGAAAAAACTCCCTTTAATATCCCAAGAAAACAAATTAGTGGAACGCATTGTAAATGTATCCTCGTGAATTAGAATGTACGGTAGCGCTAATAAGTCATGTCTCAGCTGGCATTACGCTTGGTTCGCTCTGTGCTGTATTAATGTCTGTCAGATGTTAAATAGGGTAGGAACATGTTTGTATATCTCACTCGAAACAAATTCATACAATATTAGATATGGCTGATACCAATTATTGATCAAAATGTACTTAGTGCCGAGACATCACTTATTTGGCAGACTGTACTCTGTGATTTTATGTATGGAAGTCAAATTAGTATGATTAAGGGGAGGTGTTTAGTTTGTTCCCTAGACCTCCATCAACCTTAAAATTACACCCCCTTGAGTCCCTTTCAAGATAAATTTGTACATTTTTCGGTAGAAAAATGTCCTGGCCGAAGGCCGGTTCCTCTTAAATTACAGGCTCGCTATCGCTCGCCAGGATACAATCGACACCTGAATTGCACGAAAGGTCTTAATATGGGGTGAAAGTTCTTAATATCGCTAAACTAATGGGGCAAACGTTTTATAATATCAAAAGCAATGGGGCTAAACATGAGGGAGAAAGGGGTCAAGAAAAAAATCCCTCAAGTGGAGATCTCCCCCTTAAGTCAAAACTGTATTTGTTGATGCAGTTCTGAAATAATATGAATAATTAATGGGTGTGTAGCAAATTATATGAATAATTAATGGGTGTGTAGCAAATTATTCTTGTAAGTCAATATATTTCCTTCCTCAATCAATCTTTCCTTCATCCTATGACTTAGACTGCTTTAAACTTAGTGTGTCCATTTTGACCCCAATGTATCTTGAATGTGGCCCTCTGTCACTCCCCTGGCTTTGGGGTAGACACTCATTACAAGCACCCAGCCTTTTGTCTCCTTCATATATATATATATATATATACAGTATATCCCAGACCGGATGGCTGGAGTAAAGTAGGAAAGAAGAGTAATTGGACAGAGGAAGAACAAGCGGAGAAGTGAGAAGTACAGTAGAAGAGTGAAAGTTCTCGGGCTCAACCAAGTTGCCTATGTATACTATATATATATACTGTATATATATATATATATATATATATATATATATACAGTATATACGGTATACTGAAAGAGTGTGTTATGTTAAACTGTAAGAGTTAAACTATTACTTTACGCCTGTTTCCTCTCACACATATTTAGGTCGCCGATGAAGTAGGCCAGCGATATTTCGGTGTTCGGTCAACCTACGCCATCTTGGTGCCACTGATTATATTTACCTCTCTTTACACTCGTATATGTCCATACCTATAATCACCATTTAAATATACTAGTACACAATACATAGTTAGGTCTTCGGAAATGCACTCTACATGATCAAAAATACATTAATTCCTCTTTCTTTGATATTTGAGGCACCAAAATGACGGCTAAACAATAAGATGGCCACTCTCTCCCAGACTACAGGATCTCTATATCAGGGTGGTGTTGCGGTGTCTTCGTTAATTCCGGGTTGTTTTATGGTGAACGCGGGGGTTATTAAGACCACACCCTGACCCGGATTTAGGCACTACAAGTTTATCGCTCCGGTAATATTAAATGAACCTTGCCTTGGAAGAGAATTAATATGTGAGTGAAGCTAGTATTATTTTATATATATGTAAAGTATTTTAATCAGGCTTTTGACCTCTCTCTCTCTCTCTCTCTCTCTCTCTCTCTCTCTCTCTCTCTCTCTCTCTCTCTCTCTCTCTCTCTCTCTGCACCATTATACGTTATACATATGGGTTTGACGTTAATAGGTTTGACGATGTGCATTATAGCAAAATATTTAGCTTCAAATAACTACAACACGCAACCGTGGCTGAAAGTTATAATTGAAATGGTTCAGCGCTAGTATTTGTGGAAAGTTTTTCACATACAGTATAAGATCTGTTCTACCTGGAACAAACTTCCCTCAGAAGTTGTAAGCAGTTCTTCAGAAGTGCAGTTCAAGAAGAGAGTAGATAGTATTTTGCACACTCTGTTATGAGTGTAGTGCACTAAACTCTCTCTCCTTCCATTTCGAGTATCTCCCCCGGAATGGACACCAAGGTCTCTGAGATACTAACTATTCCTTTGTAACTCTCTCTCTCTCTCTCTCTCTCTCTCTCTCTCTCTCTCTCTCTCTCTCTCTCTCTCTCTCTCTCTCTCTCTCTCTCTCCGTCTTCTCCTCTGATGAAAACTAAAAGCCTTAGCAGTTCTTTAATATTTGTTCCTTCCGGTGGCCTTTTCACTAATTCCAAATTGAGATGAAAACCTTAAAATGTTGTTTTCTCGTGGTTTGCAAATTAGGGTTCGCCTTTCATGTTTAAAGCAGCCCTCTCTCTCTCTCTCTCTCTCTCTCTCTCTCTCTCTCTCTCTCTCTCTCTCTCTCTCTCTCTCTCTCTCTCTCTCTCTCTCTCTCTCTCTCTCTCTCTCTCTCTCAATACTTCTGGAGTTCCACAGGGATCTGTCCTTGGCCCACTTCTGTTTATCATATACAGTATGTCAATGACCTCGATATTGGTCGGTTGAGTGTGATCTCCAAGTTTGCAAATAACATAAAGGTTGGGATGAATGTGAAAGACCCCAAAGGGGTTGAACAGCTCAGGATGGACCTCAACAGACTGGCAGATGCCTCTAAACTTGGAAAAGTGTAAGGTGATGCATATCGGCCAAGCAAACCCCAATTCAGGATATTCACTGTTGGGAATGCCTCTGGAAGTGACTGATTTGGAAAAGGATTTGGGTGTTCTGATTAGCAGTGACCTAAACTTTTCCAAGCAGTGCATTGAAGTAGAGAAGAAAGCTCAGAAATTATTGGGCTATATTAAGAGGCAATTTAAGTATAGAAATAAGGAAATAGTCCTCACACTTTACAATGCTCTGATACGGCCTCTCCTGGAGTATGTTGTTCAATTTTGATCTCCAGCACTCAGGAAAGATATAGAGCGACTGGAAAGAGTACAAGCTAGGGCTACAAAACTTATTCCATCGCTTAGAAGAATGAGCTATGAGGACCGGTTGAGAGCTCTTGATCTCTTCCCGTTGGAGACCCGCAGACTACGAGGTCAGCTCATTGAAGTTTTTAAAATATATAATGGGGTCGACAATGTGGATTATACCAAAATGTTTAGCCTCAATATGAATACAACATGCAACCCTGGCTGGAAATTAGAATTGAAAAGGTTCAGCACTAGTATCTGTGGAAACTTTTTCACATATACAGTAAGATCTGTTCTACCTGGAACAAACTTCCCTCCGAAGTTGTATATAGTTGTTCAGTAGAGCAGTTCAAGAAGAGAGTAGATAGTATTTTGCACACTCTGTAAAGAGTGTAGTGCACTAAACAGTCTCTCTCCTTCCACTTCGAGTATCTCCTCGGAATGGACCGCAAGGTCTCTGAGATACTAACTATTACTTGTAACTCCTTGTAACTTTCTCTCTCTCTCTCTCTCTCTCTCTCTCTCTCTCTCTCTCTCTCTCTCTCATCGGCAAAATTAGAGATCACACACAACAGACCAAAATGTATTTAATTGAGGGGTCCCGGCGGAACTCCAGAATTGACTAGAATCCTCTCAGTAGAAATACCATTGATTACATTTCGCTTCTCTCTCTCTATCCAGTTTATTAGTTACTCTGGTTGCCTATGTGCATCACTTTTTGACATTTGGCACTTTACCAAAGCTATTTGAGAGGAGAGAGTGAGAGAGTGTGTGAGAGAGAGAGTGAGAGTGAGTATACAAAGGTCCTCGGAAAGATAGCATTTTGTTTTTTTGATCCTGTTGGAGTCTACTCTACCGATCTCATGAGAGCAGGATACACAGTACAAAGATCAAACGCAGTTAAACGGGTTACGAGAGAACTGATTATTATTATGCTCCTTGTAACTTATCCTAAAAGATTAATGAAATTTACAAACACATGTGGCAGTCCGTGGATTCGACCAGGCTTGCTCACACGTAAACAAAATTATGCATCGCACGGAAAGTTTAAAAGATTGTTATGTTCCTTAACAACCAATATACTTAATCGATTAGATGAGACAATCTTATCTAGACGATTATTGAAAGTTTGAACAGTACTACTCTCAATGACGGTATAGGTAGTCCATTCCACAAGTTTACCAATCGATAAACAAATATATGCTTCCCCTCATGTGAGAGAGAGAGGGAGAGAGAGTATGTGAGAGAGAGAGAGTGTGAGAGAGAGAGAGGACTGATCTTGATTCTCGTTACCGTGGTCGACAGGGTGGAAAGGGGCCGTGTTTACTCTTGGGTCACTTTACTAGGTCGGGGCCACAGGAGAGAGGGAGAGAGGTAGGGGAGATATGGGATGCGAGAGTCTCCTATCTATCTCTTCTCTCTCTCTCTCTCTCGAGGTCTATGAAGATCTCTCTCTCTGCGCTCTCTCCTATCTCCTCTCTCTCTCTCGTATTCTCTCGCTCTCTCTCTCATATCTCTCTCTATCTATTCTCTCTCTCTCCTCTCTCTCTCTCTCTCTCTCCGCTAATCTCTTCTTCCTCATCTCTCTTAGAGTCTCTCCTCTCTCTCTATCTCTCTCTCTCTCTCCATCTCTCTCTCTCTCTCTCTCTCCTTCTCTCTCCCTCTCTCTCTCTCTCTTCTCTATCTCTCTCTCTCTCCTCTTCTCTCTCTCTCTATCTCTCTCTCTTATCTCTCTCCTCTCTCTCTCTCTCTCTCTCTACCTCTCTATCTCTCTCTCTCTCTCTCTCTCTCTCTCTCTCTCATACTCTCTCTCTCTCTCTCTATCTCTCTCTCTCTCTCTCTCTCTCTCTCTCTCTCTCTCTCTCTCTCCTATATGCCCACCAAAGTTTGTGAAAATCACTTCATAACGATCATACTATCTCAGTAAAGCCTCTGCATAACATAGGTCCTTCTTATAGAGATAGCAACCCTAAGAGAAAGTTGAAGGAAAGGATAGCAAAGATGAAGGCTCTCTCCCCACCCTCCGCTCCCTCCGGCAATATCCCGTACATGAAAATAGTTAGAAGTGAATAACCTTGCAGGGCTTGGAAATCGCTTGAAGGAATTTATAGTATAGTTAGAAATGGAAAGGAAAAGGCATGCACAGTGTTGCACACCTTCACTTTTTTTTTTTTTTTTTTTTTTTACTGTATACACACATACACTTTTTTTGTTTTCTCTTCAACTGAAAACGTTTTCATTTCCGCCAGGTTCTCTTATCAGTGATCAGCTTCTACTGCAGACCAACTTTTCTGTGATATGTGTCTAACCTTTTTTTAATTGTGTATATCGTGTCACTGTCAATAACTTCATTAGGGAGCTTATTCCACTCATTAATAATACTGTGGGTGAAGAAATTTTTAGTTATGTCTAGGAGAGAGAGAGAGAGAGAGAGAGAGAGAGAGAACCATAACAATAGACAAATAGACAGACAAGTAGGTAAGTTGGTAGGTAGGTAAATGGGTAGGTAGGTAGGTAGGTAGATAAATAGGAAGGTAAATAGGTAGGTCTATACACAGCCTGCTCACTTCCCTTTATATATATTTCTGGCTTTAGATACGTCAGGTAGATGGATGACTAGGGCGAAGTTGACAAACAATATATGTATATAGTGAGAGAGAGAGAGAGAGAGAGAGAGAGAGAGAGAGAGAGAGAGAGAGAGGGGGGGGGGGATGGAAAATAATTGCTTAAGAAATAACCTAAGAAAGAAAAATATTTAAAATCAGTATAAAAGAGCTATAGAAAATAAAGCCAAGACTATGGAAGGATAGAGGAGCACTCGGTAGAGCGCATACCTTCATCTTCTCTCCGTATTCTCGGTGTCTCTTTCTCTTCTGCTCTCTCTTGGAAGGACAAATATTTCCAATCTTGCTAAGGCGGCCTCCCGGAAGCTGGGAGTGCTCAACCGCCTCAAAGGGTTCTTTACCCCTGCACAGCTTCTTGCTCTGTATACAGGGGCACAGTGCGTCCTTGTTTTGAGTAATGTTCACATGTGTGGGGAGGATCCTTTCACACCGCACTTCTAGACAAAGTAGAAAGAAAAGCCTTTCGTATCATTAACTTCCGTACAATCATCGACTCTCTGCAATTTCTCTCTCTTCGCCGCAATGTTGCATCTCTCGCTATTCTATCGCTACTACAATACTCAGTGTTCCTCAGAGCTCTCTCAGTGTATACCACCTCCTCTACGTAGAGTACGTAGTACCCGTCTTGCAACACAATCCCACCCCTACTCTGTGCAACTCTCCAGCTCAAGAGTGAAACGATAGACTACTCATAATCTTTCTTCTATTCAACAGAATACGAAATTGGAGACAAAAGAAAGTATAAAATACAAAAATAGAGTAGAAAGTGAAAATAGGGAATGGAAAAACTATTAATAATATCGATGTTGAAATGCAGAAAGGACAATGGAGGAAAAATAACTAAAGAGATATAGGTAGGACACGAAAGAAGCATAACAAAGAATGAGGAAGGAGAAGAGATTATATGAAGAGAAGAAGAGAGGTAAACAGAGAAAAATAATAAAAGCAAATGAGAGAAGAAAAAGAGACATGCATAAAGAAAAGAGGAAGGCAGTATATAACTCAAAGAGGAAGGCAGTATATAACTCAAAGAGGAAGGCAGTATATAACTCAAAGAGGAAGGCCGTATATAACTCAAAGAGGAAGGCAGTATATAACTCAAAGAGGAAGGCAGTATATAACTCAAAGAGGAAGGCAGTATATAACTCAAAGAGGAAGGCAGTATATAACTCAAAGAGGAAGGCAGTATATAACTCAAAGAGGAAGGCAGTATATAACTCAAAGAGGAAGGCAGTATATAACTCAAAGAGGAAGGCCAGTATATAACTCAAAGAGGAAGGCAGTATATAACTCAAAGAGGAAGGCAGTATATAACTCAAAGAGGAAGGCAGTATATAACTCAAAGAGGAAGGCAGTATATAACTCAAAGAGGAAGGCAGTATATAACTCAAAGAAAAGAGAAAAACATGCGAACAAACATACGGGAAAAGAGGAAAAATATCGAGAAAAGAGGCGAGGAAAGGATACCCCAAAAAAGAAAAAAACAAAAAGAAAGGATAAGGGGTGAGAAAAAGATAAAAAAGAAAAGGAAAGAAGAGCAGATACTAGAGAGAAAAGGGGAGAGGAAAAGAGAAAAAGTTTAAGAGGAGAGGGAGAGGGAGAGGGAGGGGGAGGTGGAGGTATATGTCGGTGTGCGCTGTGATGGCTGAGATTGTTGGGAGTCACGCGAGAGAGAGAGAGAGAGAGAGAGTACAAAGGAGTACAAAGGAAATCAAGCAACAACAGATCTAGTGACCCTTCTAGGCTGCTTGTCCTCCAAAACACTGAGGATCAAGTGTCCAAACAGTGGTTTAGAGTGGGTAAGGGAACATTGGAAAGGGAACTACTGCCCTGGAACTAATGTCCGTGGCAGGACTAGGAAGTTAGTAGGGGACATATGGGTTAGTAACTGAGGGGAGGATAAAATAAAGTTATTAATTTACAAACGCAGTCAGTCGCGGGTTTGATGCGAGATATTTGTCTAGGCGGAATTTAAATAAATCAACGGTGTGGCAGTCTATAACGTCTCGGGGAAGCCCATTCCACAAGTTGACAACTCGATTGAAGAAGAAATTCTTAGATTCGTGTGAGTTAAAAGATTTACCAATAATTTTGCAACCGTTTCCCCGCGTGTAATTAGATTGGTCGATAGTGAAGTACTTACTACAGTTCATATTGTCGATGCCTTTGATGATTTTGAACACTTGAATTAAGTCACCTCTTAATCTGCGCTGGGTTAAAGGAAATAGATTTAATTCTCTAAGACGCTCTTCTTCGTATGGTTTGTTCTTTAGGCTAGGTATCATTTTGGTAACTCTACGTTGAACTCGTTCTAGCTTGTTTATGTCTTTTTGGTAATAAGGGCACCAGCATTGAACGCAGTATTCCAGAAGAGGGCGGACTAAGGAATTGTAAAGGGTTAGGATAACGTCTTTGGATTTATGCTCAAATGACCTGCCTATAAAGCCAATTATTTTGTTTGCCTTCTTAACAACTTCTGAACATTGTTGACTCGGATTTAGGTTACTCGATATTGTTACTCCCAGATCGGTTTCTCTGTTTACATTCTTAAGCTGAGTGCCATTCATCGAATAGTTTGCTTTCTCATTTAGGTATCCGATATGTAGTACTTTACATTTATCCGCATTGAAACTCATTTGCCAAATTTGGGCCCAATGTGACAATTTATCTAGATTGTGTTGCATATCGTCAACTTGATCTTTTGAGAGTACGCTATTTGCAATTTTTGTATCGTCAGCAAATTTTGAGATTGTACAGGTGAGACCCTCATCTATGTCGTTGATGTAAATTAGAAAGATAATTGGTCCTAGTGCCGATCCCTGGGGTACCCCGCTACTTACATTGGTCCATTTAAGGGTTTAAGGGAGCCCACCCAGAACATAGGCACCTAAACCATTACACCACCAACACAGTTAATGCCAGATTAAATTATCTAGTGTGGATACAATCAAGGTACGAAAGGTCTTAAAATTGACAGAAATGGGCCAAATGGTTTTAAAATCGCTAAACTAATGGGCCGAACGTCTTAAAATCTCTAAACAAATGGGGCTTAACACGAGGGAGGAAGGGGACCAGAAAAACGACCCGTCCACCCTTAATTTAAAAAATATATAGTAGCTACAAGAAATACATCATCCAATACACAGCAACATACATATACAGTACATACATACATACATACATACACAGCCTACATTTATCTGATATTTCTCTATCGTTTCGTATTACCCTTCCAATGTTACTCTATAATTTGGACATCTGAGTCTCTAAACGAGTCTAAAGGATGTGTTACTATTTAAATGAAAATGTTTTATTAAATATTCAAGCTAACAAACATATTTATCCTCAATTAATCAATAAAGATCAGCTTGCTTTATCATTCTAAGGTTATACAACCAAAGTCAATATCAATAATCCAAGAATGTATTCATTTGTTTTTTCTATATTCCAACTACTCCCTCTCGGGCATAGGTTGAGAGCCTGTACATTCAACCGTTAATTCAACGGTGAAGCCTATGAGGTCTCGTTCCAGTCCCAGCGTTTTGAGCTGCAACCAGCCCCCGCCATCTTGCCTTCGCAGATGCACGGGGCCCGGTTGCCCACCCACGGCTCGAAGCAGTCCCATCTCTGAAGCTGCTTCGCTCCAGTGCTTCACTGTCTCATCCCCTAGACTGGGACCCTCACTCTGAGAACGCTACCTATTGAGCAATTAACTCCCTAGGCATTGTCCCCCTGTAGCATATTTTTAATATGGGAATATTCATACAATGCTATTTAATCGGGGAAAAATTCGTTTTTTTTATTTTTATTTTTTTCGGTGGGCTTTGCGGTAATGCACTGATACTAGGTACAGCACAAATGCCATCCCAATAATATCTTCCCATTGATATATCGGGATTCGAACCCAGGACCAATGGATTACCAGTCCAGTGGCATGACCACTCCACCACACATATAATATATATATAACAGAGTCATGTACTCATAGGACCAATATTATATAAACAAAAATTCTCCCAAAACCATGGAGTAAAACTACAAAAGTAAATTAACAAAAGCTTAATATCTTGCATAAATAACCATAATATCAGAATGCATGGTTTCATAAGATAACATTAGGCACTGATAAACGTACAGTGTTGTTGTAATGAAAGGGGAGATGGGCCGTTTTGTTGGTCTATTAATTCAATTATTCCTATATTTCTTAGTTTCCTCGCTAGACCTCCATCAAGCTTAGAAAAACACTCCCTAGACCCCCTTCAAGATAAATTTGTAAATTTTTCGGTAGAAAAATGTCTCGGCCAAATTACAGGCTCGCTATTACTCGCAAGGAAAAAAATCGACACCCAAATGACACAAAAAGTCTCAACATTGACAAAGAAATGGGGTGAAAGGTCTTAAAATCGCCAAACTAATGGGCCGAACGTCATAGAATCTGAAAACTAATGGAGCTAAACATGAGGAAGAAAAGGGGAGCAGAAAAACGACCCATCTCCCCTAAAGCAGGCAAATTCTTCACAGATTAGATGCATAGGGACATTACTATCTCTTACATAAACCTAGTATAAATGAGGTGCAGTAATTTGCCATGTTATTGGAAAATTAACTGTTCTCTTTCCTATAGTAAGATATTCATATACCGATTCACTAATATTACCGGCACTAGAAATGATATATATGTCAACAATAGTAACTGAATGTATTATACCGGGTTGTAATCCAACCAGCTGTATTATGTATTCTTATTTCACCCGTAGTTCGGATATTTAGAATTGGATGATGCTCGACAGGAACATATCTTGTTTCATGAATATTGCTTTTACTTGTCTCAATCGCACTCCCCAAAACACAATAAACACAACATATAGATTACACTCGTATTTATTCAGTAACATAGGTACAATAGATCATATATTAAAATCACTACTAGGGCCTATATAGTACGATTCTAATCAATAGGCCTACACGGTGACTGGTAAAGAGTTAAACAGATTTTACTCTCTAGTGAAAATATGATTGTCACTTACAAAGTAGGCTACAGTATAATGAATGGGAAATACATAAATAAATACAATACACACATAAATAATAAGCATCAATGACAATACCTATGTGAGCGAAATGTATAACGCAAGGTATATCAAATGGTAGAGTACAGCAACTGAGGTCAACAACTCAGCTGCGCACAAAGCTGCGCGGCATCAAACATAAACAAGGCCGCGTTCAGGTGGACAATCAAAGGTACTGCTCTAGGGAGTCTAGGTCAGACGGACTGAGGTGAGGTTAAATACACTTATATTTTAGTGCAACGTTAATTCAGGGGTATATGATATTAACTTCGCTTTAGCGTTAAGGGAAAGATAAATTAATTCTGAAATTAACTATCAAAGGGTTTTTGTGAATAATTTCTCACACGATACACAAACCATAAATTCGATCGTGAATGAGCTAATATTCCACGGGTTAAGGAAATCAGATTCACAGTAAATAGAGTGAATGAATTATAGCGATACAAATGCTAGGGACAAGTATGATTGAATGAATGAACAAACTACTGATTGTAACGCAGAACGAGGTAGCGCTTTATTATAGCTTCAATAAGAGCTTATAATGACTTGAATACAAAACAAAGTAGTATTTAATAAATAGCCAAAAATGATGGCATCAGAAGGAGTTTGAATAAATTAACAAACTGCTGAATGGAACGCAGAACTAAGTAGCGCTTTAATGTAACTTTAATAATTGTTACATTAATTAAATTACAGAACGAAGTAGTAATATATCAATAGCCAAACTTATAGGCTTGATGAATAAAGGAATGTAAAATCTGAATTCCCAAATCGGTGGCGAAAGAATTACATAGCGCGGGTAACGTATATGATTAGATTATTCACAAGAACTATTATAACTTAGGTATCTTGAACGTAGATAAATTCTAATTCAACGGACGGATTCTTTACTTTCAGTGGTGGTGAATTAATACTATAAGTACTCTCTGGTTAAAGTTAGACGAATATGGTCCTGAGGTTAGGAATCAAGTTTAGGGAAATTAGAAGGAATATAGCCTTCGTTATACACTTCACTTCGACCTTGAAACGTAATGAATAATAACACAATAGACTAAAATCTGAGAGCATTCACTAAGAAACACGTGAAATATTGATTATATAACGTATGTAAAAATGATTGAATCAAAGCTTGAACACGAATTACATAGATAAAATGCCGTACTTTTATCAAAATCACTGCACGGGTCAAAGTTAGATAAATCACTCACATGTAATAAATTAACAAGGGAAATCCTAGGAATGGATATCTATTAACAAGTTAAATTGAACACTCGCATATTTTATATTACCTTCACAATAATTCCCAACACTTATACACCACAGAGACACTTAGGGTACGGGGTAGAGGAGAAGTAATTTCCATGAGGGAGACTCTGGACGACGTGGAACTCGTAGATCTTCTGGCTGGACGTCAAAGGGAGCTGCCTCTCTCACGGACAATAGAGAAGTTCACTCCTGGCTTCTCTACACTCTCGTTCACCACCCTAGCTGGACTTTACTACAGGGACAGGCTTGTCCTATAGAAAGTCTGCAACACTATCCGCTACCCACTAAAAGCTGCTAGAACTAGTGGAGGGAAGGGACCGTAATTGCATACCTTCCCTCAATTTCAGCCAGGCTATATTTGGTTTATAATTTGAAATCAATTTGACCTATTTCAATATAGTAAGGGAATGGGGATTTCATTATTTTCTTTATTGTGAAGGCAATCATTATTCTAAAAAATACTGTATAGCTACCCTAATAACACATGTATAAGGTTATTTCCTACATCTTAAGATCATACTCTTTATATAAAAGGTCTGCATGGCTGCATGATAAATGTTTTTCTGTTATTCACACTTCCTGGCTTTTTCTAGTCTGTAGGCCATGTTTCCGTTCCTCTATATTCTTTTCCTGTCACTGCCATTCCTCATGTGAGGTACTGTAGAGGTGATTCTCTTGATCCCATCGGTAGAGGTATTGCACTGGCTCCTGGTGCTGCATTTGCATAAATTCTTCTTCTCTATAAAACACATCCAGCTGCTGTTGATTATCTGCCTTAGGTGCATGTCCCAGGTCCTGCCATTGGCTGGGCAGGTATCCCCGTGATTGGTCAGGGCTTGAACTCTTGGTGGGCCCCGGATGTATGGACTTTTTATTGGTAAACTGTCCTAGCCCGGCAGGAATTAAAGCATGGGTAGGCCTTCCTTGCTGGGTAGACTGCGTCAATGTGGTAGGCTTTAGAGCATGGGAAACCTGAGGGAATTGTATTTCTGGTTTCCTCTTATGCTGCATTTTCTTCCTGGTTCTTCGGCTCTCTTTCACTGCGGCTATTTTGGCTACGGTATGCTGTTCCCTTTCCTGCATGGGCAGGACCTCTGCAGGGTTTGCGTTGCCCCTACCTTGCAACCCCGTCATCTCAGGATTCATAAGATATTCCTAAACCAGTTCACTAATATTACTAGAAATAATAACATTTCATTGTATTACTTTAGTTTGTGGACTTACCCTGTGTTGCAAAGCAACTCAAAACTTTGATTAGCACTTCTAATTAACTACTTTAAATAGCACATCTAAATATTAAAATTGCTCAACATCTTCTTATGCTTATATGGAGAAAATTCTGCAACAGCATTACAATAATTATAATTACATACAGTCGCAGTCATTAATGCTAATACAAATATTTATGAAGCTATCTCTGCTTGAATTCGAACTTCTTAGTTTTGTACTTGATATATTTATTTCGAAGGTTCCTTTAAATTGTTTCAATCTTCAAAATGTAAAGAATAAATGTATGCGACTGTACATAATGAAAGGAAGAAAATAAGCATCAGCGTGTCAGCAAGTGAGTCTAGGTGTATGGAATAAGCATCAGCGGGTCAGCAAGTGAGTCTAGGTGTATGGAATAGGCATCAGCGGGTCAGCAAGTGAGTCTATGTGTATGGAATAAGGCCACAGTGTGTGACAGTGACCTCAGTGATGGGGGTATGGCTAACAGCAGCTTGCACCACATCCAGCCCTGACACCACCTCGCCAAAAGGATGACTTTTCTCAATTTCCTTGGGTTCATTCAGAAGGCTAATAACGAATACATTAGATACCTCATCGGCATCAGTTTTATCGCCATCAGTTTCATCGCCATTAGTTTTATCGCCATCAGTTTTATCGTCATCAGTTTCATCGCCATCAGTTTCATCGCCATCAGTTTTATCGGCATCAGTTTTATCGGCATCAGTTTTATCGGCATCAGTTTTATCGGCATCAGTTTTATCGGCATCAGTTTCATCGCCATCAGTTTTATCGTCATCAGTAACATCGGCATCAGTTTTATCGGCATCAGTTTTATCGGCATCAGTTTCATCAGGAGGAAACTGAAGGTGAACGTCAATAAAAGTAAAGTAATGGTGTGTAATAGGGGAGAGCATAGGGTGAATCTAGATGTGAGGCTGGATGGGGAAATATTGGAACAAGTAGAGTGTTTTAAATATCTAGGAGGAACAATAAGCAGGAGTGGAGGTATGGAAGTGGAGGTAAAACAGAGAGTGTGTGAAGGAAGGAAGGTTTTCGGAGCAATGGGAAGTATGTGGAAGACGAGAAATCTCGGAGTGAAAGTAAAAAGTGCACTGTATCAAGGAATTGTTGTGCCAACAGTGATGTATGGGGCTGAGACATGGGCTCTGAAGAAAAAGGAGAAAAGAGGGCTGGATGTGATGGAGATGAGCTGCTTGAGGAGTATGTGTGGAGTTACTCGTAGAGACAGATTGAGGAATGAAGAGATACGTAGGAGAGTGGGGCAGCAGGAACATTTGTCAGCCAGATTGGACAGAAGGGTGCTGAGCTGGTATGGTCATGTTGAACGAATGGGAGATGAAAGGCTTACAAAGAGAATATGTGAGTCAGGTACAAGGGGAGATAGAAGGGCAGGAAGACCCCCATTGAGATGGAGAGACTGTGTAAGAAAGGCTTTGGATGATAGAGGAATGACTATAGATCAGGCAGGGGAAGTGGTGGTGGACAGGAGTGAATGGAGAATGCTTGTGAATAGTTGAGTGAACACGTGGTCATTGGAGTAAGGGGTCGGGCGCAAGTTGGACTAGATAATAGTCCATCAGGCGCCTGGCCCGGGGAGACGATTAATATGAAGGGTGTGCCTGGAAGTGTGGTGGGAGGGCTTGTGGCTTTGGCTCCGCTGCATGTCTGCCTGCCGAGATCGGAACCTCTCCGGGTGGTCAGGGGCCGGGGGAGTGCTGGAGTGACCTTGGTAACCCTGGTCTCTGGGTCTTCTCCTGGGTGACCTGGATGTGTGAGAGTTTGTGTTTTTTATCTGTGTTTATTTTTTGTTTTATGTTGTTTTTGTGTTTTCCCTGTTCTTGCTCTGTCTTGAGTCGGCTACCCCCAAAATGGGGATTGGGCCTGAGCATATAGATAGATAGATAGATAGTTTCATCGCCATCAGTTTTATCGTCATCAGTATCATCGGCATCAGTTTTATCGGCATCAGTTCCATCGGCTTCAGTTTCATCGCCATCAGTTTTATCGGCATCAGTATCATCGCCATCAGTTTTATAAATATGATATATGATAAAAAAAGGTCTTAATAATGATAAAGAAATGGGGCAATAGGTCTCAACCCCAAATTAACGCAACAAACGTCTTAAAATCTCAAACACTAATATGCTAAACATACAAAGGAATACAAAGGAGTACAAACTGCAACAGACTTATTGGTTCTTGCGGGGCAGCTTGGATATCTAAACTACTATTGACTACGAGCTAGAGGAATCAGAGTAATTGTCATCAGTTTCATAGCCATCAGTTTCAGTTTCATCGCCATCAGTTTTATCGGCCTCAGATTCATCGCCATCAGTTTTATTGCCATCAGTTTCATCGCCATCAGTTTCATCGCCATCAGTTTCATCGCCATCAGTTTTATCGACATAAGATTCATCGTCATCAGTTTTATCGCCATCAGTTTCATCGCCATCAGTTTTATCGGCATCAGTTTCATCGCCATCAGTTTTATCGGCATCATCAACACTCAGCTCCAGGAGCACCACTGATGGAATCTTATTGGAATCAAAATAGAACATATTTTATTATATCTTGTGCTCGAAATTATTTATTAAAGTTTATATGTATAGCAACTTTTAGAAATACCAGCAGCATCTACTACTTATTCTGCATTTAGAGGGGTATTATAATAGTTGAGAAGATATTGTTTGTAAAACCAAAATATACATATGACGATGCACGCAACCCAACGTTTCCATACACAAATGTCTAGAAAGGCGTTGGTCATTTCTGGTAGGTGGCTAACCAAATGGTGTGCCAACCTGTATATATAAAATACTCACTTCAATATGTAATAATAATGATAATCACAGTGTGCTTAGGGGGTAGTGCTTTTTTTTTTGGGGGGCGGGGGGTCTATACTGTATATTTATATATTTATTTAGTTTGAGTGTTCTCGCTACACCTCCATCAAGCTTAAAAAAACACCCCCTAAACCACCTTTCTAAATAAATGCATTTGTATATTTTTCGGTAGAAATATTTCCCGTCCTAAGGCCGGTTCCTTCTAATATTACAGGCTCGCTTTTGCTCGCCAGGAAAAAAATTACACCTAAATAACACAAAAGGTCTTAATAATGATAAAGAAATGGGGCAATAGGTCTCAACCCCAAATTAACGCAACGAACGTCTTAAAATCTCAAAAACTAATATGCTAAACATACAAAGGAATACAAAGGAGTACAAACTGCAACAGACTTATTGGTCCTTGCGGGGCAGCTTGGATATCTAAACTACTATTGACTACGAGCTAGAGAAGTGGATAGCAAAGAAGAAGGCTCCTCACCACCCACCACTCCCTCCAGCTAATACTGGCATGGAAACAGTTGGAAAAATACCATACGAGGGAAAATGGGGTCCAGAAAAAGCGATTACCTCCCCCTTAAGAACATTATGTCCACGACTGTATATGCACCTTGTGTTTAATTGATTCAAAAAATATACTTGGAATTAAATCCGAAGTCATTGAACATTTAAGTGTATTTGCTCAGCATTTACGTTTGAAAAGCATTATCAATCTTTGAGTTTTTACTCCAATTTGAGTATTTATAGTCATTTACTTTTCCCTATGACATTATATGTAGGCTACTTCATTGTATTAGTATCATAAAACATCGGCAAAGAACAAAGTATATTTAGCCACATAATTATAATCCCCGGTAACAAATTTGAGTTTGGATTGTCCTGCCATTTCATAGTGACTTTAATTAAGGGGGGGTGACCTGATTTTGTTTATCTCCTTTTCTCTGGCTTGTATCCATTCAGCCTACAACCCGGAGGGAGAGAGAGAAAAAAATGAGGTGGGCCCCCTTAACACAACAGTTATAGTTACTATAATAGTTATACCGTTGTCATATCTAAGTTCAAGTATGAATCAGTATACATTTTAACGTTAAATATTTATATAGAATACAAATATCGTACCTTTACAGGAAGGGAGAGGCTGTTAGCCGGAGCCCTCTTATGGCAGTGAACCTGTACCTGGTTATTCCTAAAGTCAAGATGAAAGTAACGATCTTGTCCCTCCTCTCGCTCAATGGATGACATAGATTTATTGAAGACATTGTCACATTTGGTGTTGTCCAAGTTTCCATGAGCAATCTTATCCATGTTTAGCAAATTAGCTGGCACTGGCTCAAGGTGCAAAACCGATTCAATCGTGTTTGCTCTCTTGACTTGACTACTAATATTAGTCAAAGTACGCTCAGCATTTTGAAGACATTCGCTCCTTTGGTTAAGTTTATGAGCGTCTTTAATAAATTCCATATGACTTTCTTTCATTTTAACGACTTGTTTCCAAAAATCTTCCTTGACACTTTTTTTCTGCTTGGCAATGTCTGTCCTAGTGTCAGTAAGTTGTGCCTCCAGGGTCTGTTTCTTCTCTTGTACATAGTCCTGGACCAGTTTGACTTTATGGTGTTGGTGGCGGCCACTGTTGAGACCGAGACCACACAGCGCCCCTTGGCAGTCATAACACCAGTACCGCACGGAGTCCTTATGATCACCACACGCCTTCACCTGGTTAAGGGGGGATGACTGTATTTATTTGCTAATTTATGTATATCTTTATCATGTTTTTAGTTTCCTCCCTAGACCTTTAGCAAGCTTAAAAACACTCCCCCAGGACCCTCCTTCAAGATAAATTTGATGGTTCCTCTTAAATTACTGGCTTACTATCGCTCGCCAGGAAAAAAATTGACACCTGAATGACACGACACGAAAAGTCTTAATATTGACAAAGAAATGGGACGAAAGGTCTTAAAATCACCAAACTAATCGGCCGAGCTTCTTAAAATCTCCGAACTAGTGGGGCTAAATATTAGGGAGAAGGGGGTCCAGGAAAACGGTCTGCCTCCCCTTAATGAATACTAGACGGTCAGAGCGAGATAAGATGCCGTAAATTTGTTGAGTATCCGACCCCAGAACCTCACCCATGGGACGCTATTGTTTTAGACCAATGGGATTTTTTTCTCGGCAAGTGTTGATCGCCACTCAGGTCAGGGCAGGTGAAGGTTTTGAGGGATAAGCTTGTACAACGGCACCTCGTATCTACTTTCCAAAGAGTGTTGAGAGGGGAGAAGACGTGTTGATAGAGATAGCTGTTGGAGTGGCTTTGTTGTGTGTGTGTGTGTTATTAGTTCAGGTCAGGTGAAGGTATTGAGGGATAAGCTTGTACAACGGCCCCTCGTATCTACTTTCCGAAGAGTGTTGAGAGGGGAGAATACTTGTTGATAGAGATAGCTGTTGGAGTGGCTTTGTTGTGTGTGTGTTATTAGGTCAGGTCAGGTGAAGGTATTGAGGGATAAGCTTGTACAACAGCACCTCGTATCTACTTTCCGAAGTGTTAAGAAGGGAGAAGAGGTGTTGGAGAGAGAGAGGAAGCTTTTGGAGTGGCTTTATTATTACAACGGCACCTCGTATCTACTTTCTGAAGTGTTGAGAGGGGAGATCTAGAGGTGTTGGAGAGAGAGAGAGCGAGGAAGCTGTTGGAGTGGCTATATTACTACGGCACCTCGTATCTACTGTCTGAAGAGTTTTGACAGGGGAGATCTAGAGGTGTTGGAGAGAGAAAGGAAGCTGTTGGAGTGGCTTTGTTATTTGTGTCATTAGCGACTGGGGAACATTAGTATATTGTACGAATTACAAATAACAATACAGTCTCATCACTGAATGCACTTCAATGTAGCAGTAGGAGAGACTGGGGTGAATATAGGCTAATATTATTTCATATATAATGCAATACACATATACAGTATATATTTATCAATATTGTGTACCCTATATACAGTATACTTTCTTTATTTATTTTTAATTTTTTATTTTATTTTTTGTATTTTATTTTTTTATTTTATTTTTTATGTTTCTATTTTATATTATTATTATTGTAGTATTACTATTTATTGTTTGTATACAATGCCATGAGGAAGAAAGTCCTTCCCTAAATAGCTCAAGATATTTCAGTAGATACGATATAGTAATTACCTCAGCAATATTCTTGATGCATGCTTGGCCTAAAACAGTGTAATTGATGTTCAGCTTCTCCACTTCAAGGCAGTTGTATGTAGTCTTACAGGTGGGACACGTAAAGCAGTGGTTTTTAGAAGAAGAGGCATTATTCATGGCTTCAGGTTTTGTTAAGCAGGACTGACAAAAGGTGTGGCCACAATCCAAATCCAGTGGCTTCCTCTCCTTGGCCTCATACACGTCTTGACACAATGCACAACACATATGCACTTGTGTCCCACTCACCCCGGCTGAAGACAAAGAGAGAGTATTATAATGGTTCACTATTTGATTAATCATCTATGTATATTAGTGACCCCTACGTTAAATGACGTTGTGCCATTAACTTTAAATTAAATCCGTTTTTAGTTGATTCCCTATATATATATCAATAATTCGATATAGACTTCCATCAAGCTTAAAATTACTCCCCCTTGATCCCCTTTCAAGATATATTTGTACATTTTTCGGTAGAAAAATTTCCCGGCCGAAGGCCGGTTCCCCTTAAATTACAGGCTCGCTATCGCTCGCCAGGAAAAGATCGACACCTAAATGGCACGAATGGTCTTAAAATTGACAGAAATGAGGCGAGGGTTCTTAAAATCGCCAAACAAATGGGGCAAGCGTCTTTAACACCTAACGAGCAGCCTAGGTGGTAAATAATATGTAGCCACCAGCGGGGTGTTTTTACCCAAAATAGGGCTGTTTACGTGATCATTTTCATGCCTAAATAAGACCCAGAGCGTAAAACAAGTATCTATCCCTGAAAGAGCATAAACAGAGCTTTCCAATGACACCCCAACGATCCTTGTATGACCGCTAGTTTTCTTGCAACAATCGCGCAACACGAGTGCAAAAACCATGTAATTCGGTACTTTCCCCACACAATTCACTATGTAGCGAGTGTGAGAGGGTGGAGGAGGGTGGGATTCATGTCAGTTGGTCCACCGCGGTGGTCTGGAGCAGTCATACGCTCGCTACTCTCCTGCCACCACTTGTCTCTCTCTCTCAGCAACATTACGTGCTGAAAATGCCACACGACTTATGTTGTGAGTCGCCACATAGTCCAAATTTCTTTCACTCGACATATGATGCGCGCCGCCAAAGAAGGGTTAAATCTCACAAGCAATGGGGCTAAACATGAGGGAGAAAGAGGTTCAGAAAAAAATCCTCCAGGTGGAAATCTCCCCTTAATGTTATAAGGCCTATATTACTCAAATAGCTAAGCTGAAAGACCTCATGAAGTGTGTGATTGGAAGAGAGCAAGAGGGGTAACACAAAGCCAAGGTTCCTGTATGCTATTGGTTAACTATAAATACAGGTATATATATATACAGATGGGCTCGAACCACCGACAGTCAGGACGATTGTCCATGCATTAACCAACTCTACCGCGGTGTGTATGAATTGAAATAGATTCTGCAAGTAGGATTCCCCTTCTTTAATTTAAATAGGGAAAGGTTAAGTATCCTTTATCACGCCGTGGTAGAGTTGGTTAAAGCATGTTTATTTGTGATATATATATATATATATATATATATATATATATATATATATATATATATATATATATATATATATATAT
Organism: Paralithodes platypus; assembly: GCA_032716605.1. Taxonomy (NCBI): domain Eukaryota; kingdom Metazoa; phylum Arthropoda; class Malacostraca; order Decapoda; family Lithodidae; genus Paralithodes; species Paralithodes platypus. The sequence continues at coordinate 139,211 of CM064574.1, forward strand.
ATATATATATATATATATATATATATATATATATATATATATATATATATATATGTATATATATAGATAGATAGATAGATAAACCAGTATCTCAAATGCATCATTAAAAATTTGGGATATTACTTTCTACTTTTGATACTTAAGTAAAGTATTCGGTAGGTACATTTTACATTCTTGTTTGGTACTTTTACTCTTATTTGAGTATACAGTATATATTTAGTACTTACCTTTAACTTGGACTTCAGTAAAATTATTAAGTACTTTCAACACTCCTGTATAAAGAGGATGACAACATTCTAAACATTTATTATGTTCTATCCAACAACCAACTCTACTCATAAAATCGATTAATGAAATATTACAAACAAATGTGGCAGTCCGTGGATTCGAACCCAGGACGCTCACACCGAAAATCAACACCCTATGCATTGCGCCACTAAGACAGTTATGATGGAAAAGTGAAACAAAACAATATAGTTTCAATAGATTCAAGATAGCAGCTTTCTTAATGCTTCCACCTTATAATCCACCAAGTGTATTGGAAATTAATTCAATTTGCAGCGTTAATGGCATATATTGCGGTGACTGAAAGGCTGCAACCAGACTTATTATGGCGTAAAATGTCTGCCTTCAAGTGAAATTCTGTTGAACAACATAAGCCTGAGTTGCCGCCTGACACAAGTTGGGCTATTTTTGCATGTATTAATTATATTTCTAGGTTCCTCCCTAGACCTCCATCAAATTTAAAAAAAAACATCCATTAGATCCCCCTTCTAGATTAATTTGTACATTTTTCGGTAGAAAAATGTTCCGGCCAAAGGCCGGTTCTTCCAACATTACAGGCTCACTATCGTTCGCCAGGGAAAAAATCGACACCTAAATAGCACGAAAGGTCTAAATATTGACGAAGAAATGGGGCGAAATGTCTTAAAATCGACTAACTAATGGGGCATACATCTTAACATCTGAAAACTAATGGGGCTAAACATGAGGGAGAAAGTGGTCCAGAAAAGCGGCCCATTCCCCCCTTTAACTAAATGTTGATATCCCGTAGTTCTTCACCCCCCCCCCCCCTCTCCATCAATCATTCTTAACCCTTTCACGCATTTATGACGCAGAGGTTGCCAGATTAACAATAAGAAATAGAGTTCTCTCACTCTTATAATTACCTCTCCAAAATTAGTTTTCTGCCCACAGGTAACTCAAAGACAACTGCAGAGGTTGAAGTAACTAAACTAAAGGTTTCTAAATACCCCTGATGGTAACAAAGGTTTTAAAGTATCCCCAATAGGCTCAAAATCGCGTCATATGTCGGAGAGGGTTAATAACCGTCCTGGTGGTGTAATGGTTAAGGTGGCAAAAATATGTGTGTGATAACCCGGGTTCGAATCCCGGTGGATCATATATACTTTAATTAATTTCATTGGGGGTGTGGTGGTGAGATTAATAAAAATAATATTATAAGCTATATGTCGTACTTTCCTTAGCTGACCCATATTACAGTCATTGCATATTGACGATTATGATATCTTAAAGTCACCCATAATATATCTCTACTGTATATGGAAGAAGGTATTTTCGCAGCTTTTTTCTTATGATACTTAAGGGGAGGTTTTTAGTTCGTTCCCTAGAATTCCATCAAGCTTAAAATTTCATCCCCTAGACCCCCTTTCAAGATAAATTTGTACATTTTTCGGTAGAAAAATGTCCCGACCGAAGGCCTATTCCTCTTAAATTACAGGCTCGCTATCGCTCGCCAGGATAAAATCGACACCTAAATGACACGAAAGGTCTTAACATTGACAGAAATGGGGCAAAAGTTCTTAAAATCACCAAACTAATGGGGCGAACGTCTTAGAATATCAAAAGCAATGGGACTAAGCATGAGATAGAAAGGGATCCAGAAAAAATCCCTCAAGTGGAAATCTCCCCTTAACCAACCTTATATTTTTGCTTTTAGTCATTTCTAGCTACATAGGGGAATTTCCATGACTATAGTCTATTTTTTTCCCGCTGATGTTGAACTGAATCCCTTAGCAGCTGATTTTCGATATTAATGGAAAAAATATGAAACTAGTCTGTCTTTGCATCCTATAAATACCAAGTGTTCATATTTAGCAACATATTTCGCAACATATTTAGCAACATATTTCGCAACATATTTAGCAACATATTTAGCAACATATTTCGCAACATATTTCGCAACATATTTCGCAACATATTTAGCAACATATTTAGCAACATATTTCGCAACATATTTCGCAACATATTTCGCAACATATTTCGTAACATATTTCGCAACATATTTCGCAACATATTTCGCAACATATTTCGCAACATATTTAGCAACATATTTAGCAACATATTTAGCAACATATTTCGCAACATATTTCGCAACATATTTAGCAACATATTTAGCAACATATTTCGCAACATATTTAGCAACATATTTCGCAACATATTTCGCAACATATTTAGCAACATATTTCGCAACATATTTCGCAACATATTTAGCAACATATTTAGCAACATATTTCGCAACATATTTAGCAACATATTTCGCAACATATTTAGCAACATATTTAGCAACATATTTCGCAACATATTTAGCAACATATTTAGCAACATATTTCGCAACATATTTAGCAACATATTTAGCAACATATTTCGCAACATATTTAGCAACATATTTCGCAACATATTTAGCAACATATTTAGCAACATATTTCGCAACATATTTCGCAACATATTTAGCAACATATTTCGCAACATATTTAGCAACATATTTAGCAACATATTTCGCAACATATTTAGCAACATATTTCGCAACATATTTCGCAACATATTTCGCAACATATTTCGCAACATATTTAGCAACATATTTAGCAACATATTTCGCAACATATTTAGCAACATATTTAGCAACATATTTCGCAACATATTTCGCAACATATTTCGCAACATATTTAGCAACATATTTCGCAACATATTTCGCAACATATTTAGCAACATATTTAGCAACATATTTCGCAACATATTTCGCAACATATTTCGCAACATAATCAGCAACATATTTCGCAACATAATCAGCAACATATTTCGCAACATAATCAGCAACATATTTCGCAACATAATCAGCAACATATTTCGCAACATATTTAGCAACATATTTAGCAACACAATCTTGGTAATAGCTGAGTAATTAAGGGGAGGTTTCCACTTGAGGGCATTTTTTATGGACCCCTTTCTCCCTCATGTCTAGCCCCATTGCTTTTGAGATTTTAAGACGTTTGCCCCATTAGTTTGGTGATTTTAAGAATTGCCGCTCCATTCTGTTATCCTGGCGAAATTTGTTTACCGAAAAATTTACAATTTTATCTTGAAAGGGGGTCAAGGGGGTGACATTTTAAGATTGCTGGAGGAGTAGAAAACAAACTAAAAACCTCCCCTTAAGCTGAGGGCATGACAATTTACCCTCAGCTGGAAATAAACCGAGTATATTGTATAAGCCCTTAGTGTAGTCATCTACTGTATACTGTATATACTTTGGGTATATTTGTGAAGCTATATAGCCCATGAAGTCGGCTATTTCTGCGTGGTGTGTTTGTCACGTGACCCGTTAGGCTAAGGGGACAGGGGTTATATTTGGGGGCTCTATTTATTTATATATTCATATATTTTTTAGTTTCCTCCCCAGACCTCCATCAGACTTAAAAAAGACATCCATTAGATCCCACTTCAAGATTAATTTAAAAAAAAATTATAGAAAAATGTCATGGCCGAAGGCCGGTTCCTCCACAATTATAGGCTCGCTATCGCTCGCCAGGAAAAAAATCGACACTTAAAGGGCACGAAATGTCTTAATATTGACAAAAAAAATGGGGCAAAACGTCATAAAATCGACAAACTAATGGGGCAAATGTCTTAAAATCTCAAAACTAATGGGGATAAGCATGAGGAAGAAAGGGGACCAGGAAAACGGCCCATTTCCCCTTAAAGGAAAGGAATAGAGAAAATATTAAGTTATGTATAATGAAGAATGGCGTTATTACTTTAAATCGACTAAAATAAACTGTATTTCTTCATCTCTGATTTTTTTTTATTTTAATATTCCAACTACTCCCTCTCGGGCATAGGCTGAGAGCCTGCACACTCAACCGCTGAACACGGTGAGGCCCGTGAGGTCTTGTTCCAGTCTTCCAGTCTAGGGAGTGAGACATGCGAAGCACCCCGGCTCGAAGCAATCCCATCTCTGAAGCTGCTCCGCCTCTGCGCTTCACAGTCTCACTCCCCAGACTAGGACCCTCACTCTCAGAACGCCACCTATTGAGCAATTAACTTACTAGGCATTGCCCCCTGTAGCATATTTTGAATATGGGAATATCCATACAGTGCTATTTAATCAGGGAACAATGAGGGTATTTTGTGTTTTGCCTTTCGGTGTGCTGTGGTAATGCACTGATACCTAGGTACAGCACAAATTCCATCCCAAAATATCTTCCCATTGACTTATTGGGATTCGAAGCCGGGTCCTATTGGATTACCAGTCCAGTGGCAAGACCACTCTGCCCCCCCCCCCCCCCCCCCTTACAGATGGTGATGAGTTACATATTACAAAGCACATAAAACTGCAGATTTAACTCCTGAAAACAGAAAGACTAAGAAACCAACAGACGAGTTGTTGTCTCTCGGAAATATTGATACAATAATTCATCATAAATTATTTAGAGTTTTTAATTACCATTTCCTTTAGATATGGATTACATTTGAGGAAACGCGCAAAATTCTCCACTTTACACCGAGCATATTCACGTGTTTTGTAGTTGTATTCCTCAATTTCTTATAAATGAAAGGAAGAGGAAAAACCTTAAGGGGGTACTACTCGGTTTTCTGGGCTAATTAATTATTTATTCATTTATTGTGTAATTTCATCGCTAGACCTCCATCAAGCTTAAAAAAACACTCCCTGGACAAGATAAATTTGTACATTTTTCGATATAAAAATGTCCCGCCCGAAGGCCGGTTCCTCTTAAAATTACAGGCTCGCTATCGCTCGCCAGGAACAAAATCGTCACTTCAATGGCACGAAAGGTCTTGAAATTGACAACAAAATGGGGCGAAAGGTATTAAAATCACCAAACTAATGAAAGGGACGTCCTAAAATGTCAAAACTAATATGGTAAACATGAGGGAGAAGGGGGTCCAGAAAAAGCGAGAAGTACCTCCTTAATTAATGTTATACATTGACACTGCTGGTTCTGGGGATATTTGATATGGTGGGCTATGCTCTGCAAGTCTGGTTGCAGCCTTGGTGTGAACACAACGCCACACCCTACGATAAAGCTATAACACAACGCCACACCCTACGATAAAGCTATAACACAACGCCACACCCTACGATAAAGCTATAACACAACGCCACACCCTACGATAAAGCTATAACACAACGCCACACCCTACGATAAAGCTATAACACAACGCCACACCCTACGATAAAGCTATAACACAACGCCACACCCTACGATAAAGCTATAACACAACGCCACACCCTACGATAAAGCTATAACACAACGCCACACCCTACGATAAAGCTATAACACAACGCCACACCCTACGATAAAGCTATAACACAACGCCACACCCTACGATAAAGCTATAACACAACGCCACACCCTACGATAAAGCTATAGAAAACATAAACATTAATTATAATTATCCCATACGTGACCTAAAAATATGTATTGTCCCAGACTCCCAGAGGAGGGACCTGTTCAAGTTTATTGGTAGACTACGAGTTGACTGGGCAAGTGAGATGACATGTTGTTGTTGTTGTTGTTGTTGTTCCCCAAGCTGCCTGGCCGAACAGCCCCAAGGCCCCGAGCAATTCCAAGGCCATAACCGAGCGCCCCCACAGAACCCTCCCTGCCGACCACAATAAAGCCTGGGTGACCGAAGCCACTCCATGGCGGGGAGCTGAGGAGGGTGCAGAAATGCCCGGGAAACCAAAGCCCCACCCAGGGCCCTGTGCCCCTCAGCAATTATGAAGAGAAAGTTGAGGGGCAAGGGAAAAATGTGATGTTTTGGCTTCCAATCTTGGTAGATTGGGAGGTCAATCCACGGAAAAGACGCCGTCACTTGAGATCTAGAAAATATATAAGTTAAAGGAACAGCCAGAGTAAGCTATAGGTATGGCAGAGATCGCTCAGTTCTCACTCTGATAGACCAGCCCATCACCACATGACTAGAACCCAATCCTCTCAGCATCAGCTAGGAAAGGCCCTAGAAAGCCGCCTTTGGCGGGGGGATAGCTCCCCTATTTCAACCCCTTTCGGGGTCGGGCACCCGCCATGAGATGACATGTTCCATCCAGTGTTTCCACTTTAGGGTAAAATACCCCATTATAAGGGAATCACTGTATTTAGGGTAGAACTTAGGGTAATTCTAAAAAAGGCCAAATCTAGGGGAATTTGGGAATCTTTGGGGTTTATTGTGTATTTTTTAGGGGATTATAGTATTTTACATTAGCAGTTGGTATTTTATTTTGAAGGTGTGAGACACGGAATATTTGTGTGAAGTAAAGTAAAGTTATCCATTAATTTTGATATATATATTCGTTTTCTGTCATGGGGAGAGTTAAGTTGCCATATATCGCCAGTCTAGCTCCGTATGGGAAGTAAAGGTGCTAGATGTCACCAGTCAAAACCTGTGAACAAATATCAGGACTTTCATCGGGTACGAGTTGTCCAGCACCATTGATATGTATATACTGTATATGAGAATAATAGATTATGTACAGTCCAGCACCCCTACCAGGCTACATGTTGTTCTGCTAACATGGCCTTACCACTTACCAGCATCATCATTATGTTCATCTCGCTGTCTCTTACATCCCCGCGTGTTCTCTTGTCCTTCAGGATTGGGGTCACCACTCCAGTCAGCAGAAGACATTATCAAATAACCACAAAATAGTCGAAAAACACAAGATAAACAATTCACGTCAGTTCAGTTCAGTTGCAGCTGAATTGTGTCACCCCAAAGTCTGATAACCCACCCCACTTATCAGTAAAGTGGGGTGGCACTTATCAGTGGGGTGGCACAAAATGTACAATTTTTACGAGCCTGCCTTCAAAATTTGGTGTAAAGACCGATCCCCACAGGTTTTAAACCTGTGGGGATCGGTTTTTACACCATACCCGAAAGAGGATTTATGGAGCTCCGATCTTACTCTCAACCATCTGAACAATTTTACGAACACACCTAAACTTCGTCAAATGCGGAAATAGCCTCACGAAAATATCATGCCCTGGTGGGGGCACGAACTCTCGACCCTTCGGTGTGAGGCAGACACCTTACCAGTTAGACCAATATAGATATCCCACTTGGCCTGTTCGGCTCAGGGTATTTCCGCATCCGAGGTCTGTTTAGGCTAACCTATTTTCACTGACTTTACATGTGTGTGTATCTTGCCCATCTTTATAATAACAAAAATACTGTTTACATAAGAACATAAGAAAATGGGAGTCTGCAGAAAGCCAGTAAGGCCTAATTATAGGCCACACACACACTGGATTTTACAAACTGTGTGTTGTTGTACTTACTGTCTAGTTGTACTTACTCTAGTTGTATTGCGGGAGTGAGCATGCTCGTTATTTCCCGCCTCCTATATGTGTAGGTGTTATATGTATCGTTGGAATGGCTGTGGATGTGTGTGTAGTCTGTATTTTTAGCCAATTGGCGACATCGGAAACGAAGGCTTAGGGTGAATCTGTATGGTACCATTCTCACTATAGACGGTACCGTCTCGCCCGAAGGCTTAGGTAGCCATCAGCTTAGGTGAACCATATATGATACCCATCTCGCCTTGTACCATTTTTGCCAACCCCAGATGGGACGTCACAACGTCGTCCACTTATTCCAGGTACCTATTTACAGCTAGGTGAACTGAGGCTAACACATGAAAGGAGACAAGCCCAATTTGTCTCCGCCCGGCCGGGGATTGAACCCACGACCCCTCGTGTGAGACGAGAGCTCTACCTACTAGGCTACGGGCTGTGTGTGTGTGTGTGTGTGTGTGTGTGTGTGTGTATCTTGCCCACCTTCATAATGAAAAAGACTTTTTGATCGTACACTCACACACTGCATTTTACAAACTGTGTGTGTGTGTGTGTGTGTGTGTGTGTGTGTGTGTGTGTGTGTGTGTGTATCTTGCCCACCTTCATAATGACAAAGACTTTTTGATCGTACACACACACTGCATTTTACAAACTGTTTGTGTATATAAATTTTAGCTTGGCAATGTCAAGCTGATAATTCTTATTAATGACATGACATTTCCGCCTATTTCTTCTTAAACGAAAGTAGGAGGAACACACACACACACACACACACACACACACACACACACACACACAAACACTTAAATCAAATTGGATAAATTTCGTTTCATGAAAGATACAGGCAAATACTGGTTTGGTAACAGTTGTAGATTTGTGGAATAGGTTACCTAGCGCCGTAGTGGGATCAAGGACGATAGAGAGCTTCAATATAAAATTAAATAGACATATGGACGAGATGGGTTAGGTGTGAGAGGGATCTGCCTTGTGTGGGACAATCGGCTTTCTGTAGACTCCCAATTTCTTTTGTTCTTATACATTTTACAAGCCGTGTGTGTGGGGGAGGGGGTGTAATTTCTAGCTTGTCAATGTTAAGCTGATTATTTTTCCTAATGTCACGCATACACATACACACTGCATTTTACAAACTGTGTGTGTGTGTGTGAATTCTACCTTGCCCATCTTAAGAACATAAGATCGCCGGAAACTGCATAAGGCCATGCGGCCCACACGAGGAAGCTCCCATTCACACCCAGACTGGATGTTCTTGTATTTCCTGATACAGGAGGCCCTACGGCATTGATTCCCAGAGAATTTGTTGAAACAAATCAAATAGATCAAATCAAATTGAAGGAGCCTATAGACATCTACTATCTGCCAGGAAATAAAGTTAGCACTGCTCACACTTTAGCAAGTGTTAATATGCAGATCAAAAACTTTAGATTTCAAGTAAATGCCCGGGTTATTGATCATAAGCCCTATATACTATTAGGTATGGCTGAGCTTAAAAATATACCTGTGCTACAGTGTACCCACTATGGATTGAATTTGGGAATTGGTGAGGACAATTTTGAGGAACAGGAAAGAATGGAAGACCTTGAGGAAAGTCAGACGTCATTAGAAAATCGTCTAATTATTCCAAAGTTAAATAATAAAACGGCTAATGCAGATGTTATGAATAAAGAAGTAATACCTTTAAAATTTGAAATAGGCCTAAGCAGAAAAAGAAAATACCATCCATCAGACTCGGACCACTCTCAGGATAGGCCTACTGTAAAAAAAACTAAGTTGCAAGAAAATGGAAACCTAAATATTTCATCCTTCACCCATACAAAACGAAAGATATCTCTCTCTGAATACAGGGAGAGAATCAAGAAACAAAAAATATAGGCTAGGCCTAGTGAAATATCGGTAAAAATTGAGGAGACCCCGGACAGCCTTTTCACTAGGCTAATGTTTTGTTGTTTTTGTTTTTTCTTCGATATACAGTGTTCTTTTAGGTAAGATTAGGAGTAGTGGGCGTACCAGTAGTACCACTACCGACATACAGCATAAATCATCTATAAAACATTAACCTAACCTAACCTAACCTACTTAAACCTAGTACTACATGAATACTAGGTTAGGTTAGGTTAGGTTGTTTGGTTAGGTTAATGGTTTATAGATGAGTTATGCTGTATGTTGGTAGTGGTACGCCCACTACTCCTAATCTTACCTTCTTTTATATCAAGGACCACTGGAAATTAGTATTTACCTATTATCCAACAATCTAAAATCACGGCCCCCGATAGTGGGGAGCCTCGCTTGCGATCATGTTCCTGTCTCTGATGTCTCTACACTCGGAAACTACATCCATCCCCATTAGCCTAGCCTAACAACCTTACCTAACCTATCCCAGAGACATCAGTGTGGCAACAGGGGCAGGTAAAGCCACAGTCCAAAGTGGCCTCCGTAATACGTGTGACGTAGTCCCGGATCTGTTCAGTAGGTTGTTGGAGGAGAGACCGGAAGTGGTGGCGAGCGGCTGCGCGGTTCCGTTGTCGGTGGACGAGTTGTGTGATGAGAGTTGCTAGGTCGATTTCTGGCAATGAGGAGAACGCCTGATTGTGAGCAAATATGGCGCTCTGAAGGGCAGGGTCGCACGTCTGGTAGAGCTCGATGGTAGCCTCGTGAGGTGGTAGAAGGACGAGCCATTTGTAGACCTCCCAATCAGCGCAGAATTTGCGTAGGGCGTGTCCCGGCATATGTAAAGCGGCCAGGGGCAGCCCGGCGGGGCGGGGCGGGGCGTGGCTGGGCTGGGTAGGAAGGGACTTAAGGTGGTGGTGGTATGATGACGTCATGCGCATAAGGGGCTGCGCCGTGAGGGTTGGTGCCCGCCGTACGATATCCAGGGGGAGGGGCCGTCGTGTGATGGGTGACGTCATGCGCATAAGAGGCTGCGCCGTGAGGGTTGGTGCCAGCCGTACGATAGCCAGGGGGGGCATAATGGCCGCCGTAATACCGACCATCGCTACCGACACCAGTGTGGGCCTGGCCGTCAGTTGGGGAGGGTGTGGGATGTTCGCTCTTGATAGGGTGGGTAAGGGGATCAGTCATGTTCATATGTAACAAAGACATGTGGGGAATAACTAGCATATGGTGGGGCACTGAGACATGGCACTGAGTTCAATTCCCGGCCAGGGAGTATATTTTCGGGAGGCTATTTCAGCATCTAACAAAGTTTAGGTGTGTTGGTAAAATTGTTAAGATGGTTGAGAGTAAGATCGGAGCTCCATAAAACCTCTTTCGGGTATGGTGTAAAAACCTGGTCTTGGTCGGTCTTGGTTCGAGAGTCACGCTCGACTGGTCGAGGTGTGGCCTTAGTATCGGCTCTCTCTCCTAGGATAAACTTATAAACTATAATGGAAAAGGACAGGTTGAGAATAAAAGAAGATTGTTCCCCCGTGGGCATTCTCACCCCAGCCTCACTATTGTGAGGCTGATCTTTTCCTCCACACTCCCTCTAGGTAGTCCTTAACACTCTATGCAGTGGTCTCATTCCACATGTTTAAGTCGTTCAGGCCAAGCAGGTAGATCACTATTCCGTCGAGCCCCCATTCATACCTTCCTACCACTGCATTCCATTCCTCTGCACCAATCTCTTGCACTATGGATCTTAGCATTACCCGCCTTTCTCCTTCATATTTTCTGCACTTTAGGAGGATATGCTCCACAGTCTCATCCTCCCCACTCTCGCACATCTTGCATGCCTTGTTGCCTTCATTTGACCATCTATATGTTCTGCTGTTCAGCTCAAGTGACTTAGTTCGGGCCTTGAAGAGGAGTTCACCTCCGATGCTCCCATCGTAGAATGGCTCCCTTCTTGGCTGTTGCTTACACATGTACCATTCTAGTGAACTCTTGTTTCTCATATTCCCTGCCCATTCGTCCCTTGCTACGCTTTGTACCCGTTTGCCGATCTCTTTCTTCCATCTCTCATGGCTCCACATTTCCATACTTTCCCCCATCATGATACCACGCATTCCGTACTTCTCTATCTTTTTGTCGCACATCTTGTTCCACTTACTGCTCTCCTTAGCCCATTCAAACACCTTTCGTGCCCATCTATGACCATTCATTTTTTCCAGTCTGACCCGGTACCGTAGGACTCCTTTGTCTATTCTTTCTTCAAAGGAGCTCCACCCCGCATCACCTCTCAAGGCTTCTACTGCAGTGTACTTGTTCGCTCCCAGTGCGAGCCTTCCGACCCTATTCTGGGCAACTTCCAGCTTTGCCGTGTCATTCGCCGTCCACGGGATGGTTTCCAGACCATACATCAGGCCTGGCACCGCCATACCTTTCCATACTCCTCGCACTACTTCATACTTGTTCGCTCTACACCTTGCAGCACTGCCAAGTGTTCCCACCCACTGGCTCGCTCTTGTTAGTCTCTCATCTTTTGTTTTCTCGCATCCTCTTGCATCCACTGTCATTCCCAGGTACTTGTATTCATTTGTTTGGGTAATAGTATTATTCCCAAGTAGCCACGTCGCACCCACATCCGTTTCATCTCCATTCACTACTAGTACTTTACTTTTCTCCCTGCTAAAGCTCACATTCAGGTCATTCCCATACTCGGACACCACATCTAGCATCCTCTGCAGATCCTCTCGGTTGTCGCTCATGATCACTACATCATCTGCATATAGCAAGATACCCAGACGTTCGTTCCCAATTAGTGTTCCCCTGCCGGCTTCTTTCATTCTTGCAGCTAGTTCCTCTGTACATCCCAAACAGGAGGGGGGATAGCCCACAGCCCTGTCTAACTCCCCACTTGTTTTCGACCCAGTCTATCTCTATATCCCCCATACTGTATCTAGCCTTGGTATTCTCATACATACTTCTTATGATATTTATTATCTTTTCACTCACACCTACTGTTTCAAGCAGCCTACACAACTTGTACCTGTTCACTCTGTCATATGCTTTCTCTATGTCTAGGAAGGCGAAGTATCCCTTCCGTCCGGACTTTTTCGTATTCTCTATCACTTCTCTCACTACGAACATGTTATCTTCCCCTCTTCTGTCCACTCGAAACCCATTCTGTTCTTCTCCCATCACTCTGTTCCTTTCAAAGATCCCTTTCAGCCTTTCATTCAGCACCCCACAGAACACCTTGGAAATTGTGTCCGTTAGCGTTATTGGTCGGTAGTTTTTCAGCTCTTTCTTACTCTTGTGACCCCCTTTGTGCAGGAGGGTCACCCGGCTCTCGTTCCATTTATACGGTACCCTCTCTCCTGACCACACTTTCTTAAAAAGTCCATACATGCCTTCAATTACTCCATTCCCACCCTCTTTGTAGAATTCATATGGGATCTCGTCGTTTCCTGCGGCTTTACCAGTCTTCAGTTTCTTGACACATTTCATTATCCCCGTGCTACTGATCTCATAATCCATATTTTCATCTACTGGTATCTTTCTTCCTATTATCAGGTTGGGTTCGCCCCTATCCTCCACCTCATTCGCACCCCCTATGTTTTTCCAGAATTCTTTTACTGCCCTAGCTTTCTCCGGTTTCCCTCTCACCTCTCTTCCGTTCACCATTATCACTTCCACATTCACTCTTTCACTCTCTTGCTCTCCCCTTAGGAAGTCATACCATTCTCTACTGACCTCACCGCCTCTTGCCTTCAGCTCATCTACTACATCCTTGTCGGCTTTTACTCTCGCTTTCCTTATTAAACCTCCTGTTATACTTTTGTGCTTCCTGTATTCCTCCCATGCTTCCTCGTATGCGACCCGTTCATTCTCACCGTTGTCCTTGGACCTCCTTAGTCTTCTACACCTTCGGTTGCTCTCTTTTCTTTTTTTTTCTGGCGGATTCGATGTCTTGGTTCCACCATCTCCTCTGGGGTCTCCTATTATTTCCTTTCTTTTTCCTCCCGACTCTTCTTTCAGCTACTTCTTTCACTGTCTTGGTGAATTCTTCATTAATTCTGTCTACCCCTCCGTCATCCCTCCAGTTCACACGCTCTAGGTCTTCCCCGAATTTTACCCAGTCCGCTTGTTTCAGTTTCCATTTCTTACCCTTTGGTTTCCTAGCTTCCTTTCTCTCCCTCCCACAGGTATACTGTATCCACAACATATTGTGGTCACTTGTCACATCCATTCCTCGTTCTTCGTCTATCCTCATGTATTCCACGTTCTTCCTTGCATTCTCATTCACCAAGATATAATCAATCGCAGATTCATTGTCTCTTCCGGCCCATGTCACTCGTCCCTCTGCGATGGTTTCATTTAATATTTCCAGTTCATGCTCCTCAGTGAAATCCCTTAGCAGTTGTCCATTTGTGTTCACTTCCTCACCCAGCATTCCGATGTGTCCGTTCATATCACCCATTACGATCACCTGTTCTCGTCTATGTTCGTTTACCAGTCTTCTCATTAGGTCATATTTCCTTTCATTATCACGTCTGGCATCCGGTCCCTGTACCGTCATGTAGCATATAATCAGTAGGATCCTTTCAGTCTTTCCTTTTGCCTTGTAGTTCAGGTAGGCTGCCATCATGTCTTCATTCATCTCGCATTCGCCGACTTTTAACTCTTCAACCTCTATATCCATGTTCTTTCTCATTATTAGGCCTATACCTCCACCCTTTTTCTTCCATTTACTGCGCCCCTTCCCAGTCATTCTGTAGTTTTCCGTGTACAGTTCCACTCTTTCACGTAGCTTTGTCTCTGTTATACCGAGCACATCTATACCCCCCTCATACAGTACTTCACTCATGTCTTCCATTTTTCCCACTCCCCATCCATTCACATTTAGGCACCCTAATCTAATGCATTTCCTATCCTGCTGATTCCTGGTTCACATTTCCCGGGGGTTCTCACTCTCATTGCCAGAGTCAGGAGTCCCTCTGTCCTCTCTCTCGGCTGGGGTCTCTCCGTCCTCTCTCACGGCTGGGGCCTCGGTTGGGTTAGTTACCTCGTTCCCGGGGATTGTTTCCTCTTGGCCTTCCTTAGGGGCAGGTTCTTCCCTGCGCGTCGGCTCATTCTCCCCTCCCTCTCCAGGTACTGCTTCTTCGGCTTCTACCATTATATCGGTCTCCTCTGTTCCTGGTTCTCTCCTCGTTTCCTCGTTACCGTTTGTTGATCCCTCCTGAGTTTCTTCATGGTCCGGGTCTTGCCCATCCCTGGGGGCCCTTTTTTTCAGGCGCCCCTTGTGTAACCTTTCGCTAGCCAGGAACCATTCCAGGGTCCTGTTTCTGAGGAGTCTTATCCCCTCGTTGTTTAGATATACTCGGTCTCCTGCGAATCTATTGCCTGTGAGTTCCTGGTCTAGATCTAGGAAGCTCACTCCCATGTCCTCATTCCTCATGTGCTCCATTTTCATCTTGTATACCTCTTCTACTATTTTCTTATTTACTCTTCTTCGGGTATACTCATAGGCCATGTTTTCTCTGGGTCGTCTTAGTATACCCATAACTCCTACACGCAGATTCTTTTTGTGTGTCTTAATTATCTTGATTCCCTCAATCACTTCTCTTACAGTGTTCTCAGCTCCCTGTTGCATGAGGTCGTTTCCACCACCCTGGATGATTAGGGTTCCTTCCTGTAGCTGTTTCCCGCATTCCTTCGCCTCTTCCATTATATCCTTTATACCTTTCCCTTTCAGACACATGTTCTTGCTTCCTTCCGCCTCCATCTTCACCTGTTTCCTTACTTTACCGATCATGCTGTCCCCCACTATTACCCTTGCTGTTCTCCTGCGATTTACTTCTTGTCTAAGTGCACTGCCCTGGTCTGTGGGGTCCGTCCTCACAGGGGTGGCCCTAGGGCTAGCTCCCATTCGGTTTCTCTCATCTTCATTTACACTATCATTTTCTTCTGCAGCTTCCCTATTTTCCCCTGAAGTATGTCTGCCTATTCCTACACTAGTGGACAATAGACTATCTCTTCACCTGGGCAAGACAGAAGGAAGCCATCTTATGTGGAACAAAACGCAAGTTGAAAGACATTGAGGGCTTCTCGGTTAACTGTAATGATGTTCCTATAACAATAGTGTCACAAGTGAAATATCTCCGACTAAAACTGGACTCGGCTCTGTCAGGTGAAACAATCTTGGAATCGATCCTGAGCAAATGTAGAGCACGTATAAAATGCCTGTATAGACAGGTGGGATGCTTGACAGCGGCGACCAAAAAGACCCTATGCCAAGCGCTTGTTCAATGTTATTTTGACTATTCTGTGTCATCCTGGTAGGCTACTCTGCATCATCTCAATCATAAAAGCGCAAACTTCAGGTCACTCAACATAAAATGGTAAGATGATTCATGCTGAACCTAGGACCTAGATCGCATATTGGCCAGGAACAACTTCAGTCACTTGGTAGCCTATGCTCAATGTTTCTGACAGGGCCAAACAAATCAGACTCATTAATGCCTTCAAGATATTTTATGATAGGGCTCCTGAGTATTTAAAGAGTAATATGTTGTTAAAGCAAATGAAAAGAATGGACACAATACAAGGAATAGGGTGAATAATTTTACAATTCCGAGAATCCAAGGACATGGTAAGCTAACATTATTCTTCACTGCCATCAAAGACTGGAACACCTACCACAGACAGTCCGTGAAAAGGGAACATTGTAGGGCCTATTCCTTCAGACGTAGCTTAAATATTTTGAATTTAACCAGTCCAACTATAGAATGTAAGGTAGGCTATCTTAGTTTAGCCTCCTAGAAATACTTTCTCTAAATTGTTTACTACTTATAGTCATTTACATTTGTTGTTCTCCCTTTTTTCCCCAGCTAACTTTATCCCACAAGGACTCCAATGGAAAGATGACTAACGACCTTATTGGGCTATCGTTAGTTGGAATTATGCAAAGCTGGTACATGTCACATTTGTAACATATTATGTTGTACCAACATTGTAAAATGCTAACTGAATAAATATTATTATTTGCTACGAAATTATCACAACAAACACCAATTAGTCACCCCTCAAAAATAATTGCAAAGACACAGAAAACGTGTACACGTATATAACAACAGGGAATACTGCCACAATTATCCGTCAGTGCCGACACCTCGTCGTGATCTTACTGTACGTCTGTATGTATGAAAGCAAAATAGTATGAATGAATTGCATGTGGGGTTTCTTTTAATTATCAATTGACTAATCAGATGAGTTAACCACTGCATAAGAAACTAAACTCGTAATGCAAGCATGCGAGTTAGCCGGCTATTGCTATGCATAAAATTACGGAGGAACAGAACTTATGTGGGCAACTGTACGATATTACGATTATATATTCATGAGTCAATATTCTAACTTAAGCAAAAGACAAGGTATAACTAATTGTAGATGCCTCTTTAACCTCTGAAGTGCGCATGGGGGTAATTGGAAACGTCCCCCTGTGCTGACGTATTTGAGGTGTTTCCGTCACTAAAATATTCATTGTGCCATTAATAGCATTAATACTTATCCATATGCGCCGTGAAAACAGCGTTTGGATGGTCAAAATCGGAGATATAGCCCGCGAGTTGTATAATGTATGGGTGAGGCAATCTGCTTTCCCGCCGACACAGTCGATCGATACTCTCTCTCTCTCTCTTGCACTCGCTTGCTATCAGTGATGACCACACCCTCCAATCGGATTTCTAATGTTAGCACGAAAATATACCTCAGAATAAGGGAATAACAGGGAAAATAGGTGATAACTGAAGGAGAGGAGGAAAGTGGGGAAGGAGGGGAGGTAGAGGACTGAGATTTTGCATGGCCCAGGGGCCAAAAAAAAAAAAAAAAATAAAAAAAAAATAACAAAAAAAAGTTGATTTTTGTTTACTCTGGCTCTTAAGTGTCTCCCAGAGTCTCCCCGCAGCTCCCGGGTTAACTATCACTAGGTAAGCAATCACTATAGCTAGGCTATTGTATAATTATAAGGAACACCCCGCGGTCTTAACATTAATCATCCATTACAAACGTACCCCAATGTAATTGAATAAACTAATGCCATAGTCTGTGGCACACTCATAAATATTCATGAACTTCACCTATTTCTAATAATGGAAATATATTTATTGTAGGCTACTCGTTAAAAATTGGAGAATAGCCTATATCTCTGAAAACGAACTTATGAATATAACTTCCTACACATCAACTCCAAAACTATGTATAGGCCTACTATCTATTGAAAGGCAATTAAGTTATATCCAACAAAACAATTCAGATAGTTATAATTGCATAGATAAAACATAGGGAGTCCACACATTCTTTTGAGTGGGTTAGAGCTGATCAATTATTAATTTTCTTTCTCGGTTACTTGGAAATTTAGCTAAGTAGGCCTATAGATAATAATTATTCGTCCCTACTGTAGGCTACCGGCAACGTCTTTTAAATTTTATAGGCCTATTAACTATATTTAGACGATATGTTGCCGTCTAAGAAGGATATAATTATATGTGGTAGTAAAGAGGGTTAAGTGAGAATTGAGATAGTAGGCCTACGAAGCCTGTCCATTGATGGAGGCCCTTTTTCAACTGAATCAAATCGTCTAATAGTAGCTAGGATAGGCCTATAGTTAAAAGGACTTTACCGGTACAGAATGGGTTAATTTATAAAGAGCAATGTTGTTAGTTAGCTATAGCCTACAGGATCAGTTCAGGAATGAAAAGTAATGAATTATAGGAATTGTGGGTAAACTCCTACAGGATTATGACGCGTTTTGATCGTTCATTAATTATGATTATCATTAATTATTAACAATCTAACTACCTCTTTTCGGGATTGTTTTTTTGTAAACAATATTTTTTTAAACATATCATTACATATAGAAGGCCTCTGAGTCGGACGGACCCTAACTTCCTAAGTTGAGTGGTGAATTCTGCAAGTCCTTCAGTAAACTGGCACGGCCGGTTGACCTCACAGGGTAGCCTATGGGTCAGCTTGAGGGCATTTTGTGTATGACCACCCTCATAAGGGAAGTAGGCTAAGGCGTCCGGTAATAGATAGCCTAGATAGATTGAAAGCTTTGTATACAACTTAGGAAGGATTAATGCAGGTATCCCCCAAAGTATTGAGGGGTTATGGGCTACAGGATGTAGGCAATATTTTTGTCTTTGGATATAAATTCTACATTACCAGATCTAAAATTAAACCTCACTATTTGGTCATTCAGGCACCAAAATGACGTCCACAGAAACAATTTATTAAGTCTGCGAGCTCCGACAAAACGTAGAGTTGTAAACAAACTGGGAGGTTGCCATGGTTACGCGTTCTGCCTGAACCACGTGAAGAAGAAGGGGAGCAGGTCTTTCCCGCCCTCAGACCATTCCGACTAGAAGATCCCGCCCGCTTAGCTAGGTCCTTCCCGCCCGAATGTTGTGGGCGGGAAGAGCCAAGCAATCAATCTTTCCTTGGCTGATTCCGCCCTCCAAGATTAGACCGTCCCGCCCATTTGTATAGTTCACACAACCTCAGCTGATCTTGCCTAAATGTGCGATACAAAAGCCTGTAACCTTGAAATTCGTGATTGCATTATAGCCTATATTTTGTCTATTATGAGGCAATTTTATTCAGATTAGGAAGGTTATTCGAGACAGTCTTAAGCATTTCAACTATCACAGATCCTTCCTAAGCTGTATGAGATCGTCTAATGACAGCCGGAATTAATAAAAAGGTGACATATACCTCAAGGGGTAATGTCACGTTTTCATGATCACTCCATTATTCGCTACTCTATTTGCAAAGTAACTGATTTCTATAAACATGGGAAATATCCTATTAATGGGCGTGTTTTAGTCTGATCGTCATATATATATATATATAGGCCTACACAAGGTTAGATACAATCACAAATGTCAAGGCTACAGGCTTTTTCATTGCACATTTAGGCAAGCACAGTTTAAGGTATACGCGAACCTTACAAACGGGCGGGACGGTCTAATCTTAGAAGGCGGAATCAGCCAAGGAAGGATTGATGTTTGGTTCTTCCCGCCCACAACATTCGGGCGGGAAGGACCTAGCTAAGCGGGCGTGATCTTTTAATCGGAATGGTCTGAGGGCGGAATAGTCAGTAAGCCCAGTTCTCCACGTGAAGTATCAAGCTTCGTTCTTTGAGAAGAAGGAATATCATAGGACAGGGAAATTAACGGGCGGAACCGTTGCCTGCATCGCCCATAACTCTATTCGATGCAAGGGCACCAAGAACAAGAAGAAGGAACACTTAGGCTACTTTTCTCGGTAATTAGCCTAGCCTAGGCCTATAGGGAAAAGGCTCGCACCCTTATTTTCATGAGTGTTCATTTCCTTCAGAAGTGCTGGAGGGACCTTGGTGACCCTGGTCTCTGGGTCTTCTTGATGACCTAGATGTGTGTGAATTTGTATTTTGTTTTTGTGTCTGTTTTCTGATGTGTTGTCCCTAGGCTTATTCTGGCTCTGTCTTGAGTCCCCCCCCCCAAAAAAAAAAGGAAAAGGGGGGAAAAAAGGCCTAGTGGGGATTGGGCCTGAGTATATAGAATAGAATAGCCGGAAAATATAACCGAAACTAGGCTAGGCCTACCACTAATATAACCGAAACTAGGCTACCACTAATATAACCGAAACTAGGCTACCACTAATATAACCGAAACTAGGCTACCACTAATATAACCGAAACTAGGCTACCACTAATATAACCGAAACTAGGCTACCACTAATATAACCGAAACTAGGCTACCACTAATATAACCGAAACTAGGCTACCACTAATATAACCGAAACTAGGCTACCACTAATATAACCGAAACTAGGCTACCACTAATATAACCGAAACTAGGCTACCACTAATTATCCCATGGTTTTTCTTTTTGGTTTTAGGTAGTTTTCACCATTAGGCTATACAGTAGCCTAGTTGAAATTAGTTACGATCCCTGGAAAATTGTATTTCTCCCATTATCCAACAATCATAAAACACTCAGATGTAAGTCATTTTCAGAGTAGGCATAGGCTTATATAGGCTATACAATATTATTTGCCTTTGGATACAGGATGGATGTGTCGGATGGTTGAAAGCCACAGTTGCTCGCGCGTTTGGGGCTAGCAACACGTATTATGAAAAACATGTATCCTCCTTCATTCACTGTCCCACCCTTCACTCACTCAACCCCACAATTTTCCGGAGGATAACAGGTTTTTCACAATACAGTACGTAGACGGATGGGTTGAAGGAGGGGGGGCTTTGCCAGTTTGCCCTCCCTCACCCCCCCATGAATTATTTAAATCGGCATCTATTTTAACAGTAAGGGGCTCAAAATAAGAGTTTCACTGCCGTCAAATTTGTCTATAGGGAGAGTTCTTTGTTTTTACAGTACTTTATATAGCCTAGTGCACATAAAATGTATCTCCGGAGGTTGAAACACATTTTAATATACTCACAGATACTCACAGATAATGTTCTGGAAGAGGCTTAGGCCTGTGGCTCCAGCTCTGTAGCCTGGTCCCTGTCTGGACCTTGGCCACTCCTGCGTGTGGTGGTTATGTGTGCCCTATAATTATATTTTTGGTCCTGGCCCCTCCACACTTTATCTATGCCAGACTCAAATTTTTCAACGGATTCAGTGTTGACTACCCACTCCGGCAAGTCGTTCCAGGTGTTGACGATCCTGTGTGAGCAGGAGTATTTCCTGAGGTTAAGTCTTGCCCTGGGCTTGTATAGTTTCTTCGAGTTACCTCGTGTGTAGTTATCCTCCCTCAGTTGAAAAATGTCCTCTGTACAGTCTCGGTCGTATTTCTGGTTGACGATCTTGTAGACTTCGATCTGATTAACTCGTGATCTTCTGTAAGCCAGGGAGGGTAGATTCAGCTTCCTCAGTCGTTCTTCATAGGTGATGTCTTTAAGTTGTGGCACTAACTTCGTTGCTCTTCGCTGTACGTTTTCCAGTGCGTCGATATCCTTTAGGAGGTGTGGACACCACACTTGGTAAGTTGGTTTGCATATTCCAAGTGTGGTCTCACAACTGCAGTGTACAGAGCCTTTGCAACATCCTTATTCTATAATAGCCTTCAATTATTGATAAATAATTAGTGGTAGTTTCGGTTATAAGTACCGAATAGCCTAGGCCTAGAATAGTTCCTCCAGATTTTGAGAAATTAGTGTTTTCATGGTTTCAAATTATAATTCCGACATGGGATGCAAGATGAGTTGAGGGGGGTCTTTGCTCCCCCTCTTTCCCCCCTTCCCCCATGACTTATTGAATTCATCGATAGTTATAGGGAATAAGCTCGCCGCCGCCTTATAGCCTACAAAATTTATTAGTGACAATGTAATTCTATGACTCTATGGTATGGAATCCTTATACTGTACTCATCTATAATCCACTGTGGGAGAATAATTTTGATCACATTTATAATACCCGATATTAATAGAAAAACGCCTAGGCCTAGTCTAATCACTCTCAGAGCAAATGCCTTCTTTATGCAGTATAATCTATATTTACCCCCTGCTGGCAAGATAGATGATGATTTCAATAAGTCATGGGGGAGGTGAGGGGGGCAAAGGCCTCCCCTGGCCTCAACCCATCTTGTATCCCACATTGGAATTACAGTATAACTAAAACCATGAAAACACTCATTTCTCAAAATTTGGAGGATAAAACCTGAAAAATTAGGGTTCGAGCCTATTCCCTATAATTACCTAAAAGTAACCTTGACTAGGATATCTAGTACGTGGTAAACGAATTATCACAATCCTGGCACTAAGCATGATCACCTGGGATTCTGGGAAACAAATGAGCAGGAGCAAGCAATGCGATAACTTATTTGGGCAAATGTAACTATAGGTAGCGCCAACGAACTTGACAATAATCTTGATCCCTGACCTCTCTGTAACTCAAAAATGCCTAGAGCAAACTGGCTGTAAATATCCACATCTATTTCCTGGTGGACTCTTCCCAAATGACGGAAACGTCAGCCCGATTGCTTTCATTCATTTTGAGTTATAAAAAGTTAAGGGGTCGAGATTATTGTCAAGTTCGGTGGCGCTAGGGCCTACCTATAGATACTTGTGAAGGAGAAAACTATCAATGTCTATAAAAATTTCATCCAGCCCAATACTGTATTTGCACCCTGATAAACGCATCCAGATTATTGAATGGATATCAGAAAGTCTCTTCTTAACATTACTTAGCAATATTACATACTGATAGATTATTTATAGATGGGTACCGTAAAAGACGCTGGGACCTATCTGGGTTAAAGTCTTTGGGGGCCTGCATCATTTGATCTTACCGTATGAAAAATTTAAATTAGAAATCCATATTGTAAGTAATAATAATACTTTATTTCAGACTCACACAGTACAGAGGGGACCATACTGGGGTCCATATATACCTTACAGTAACATAAATATATATAAGCTACTGTACATAGGCTACATAAAATAAAAATATATTAAATAATACCCAGCTTGCTATCATGTAGTTCACAGCACTGCCTCAACCAAAAACAGTGGTCATCAAACTACTGTGTTACCAAAACCACTGTCCTAATTGTGTACAGTACCATGCCTCACATCATTTAGCATCCGGTACAGTATGTTGCTACAGTACAGTATAGGAATATCGGTACTGTACTGCACTATGAGGTTCAGTACCGGTATGCTTATTCTGTAGAGTAGCAGACCTGAAATCATTACTTAAGGATCCAGTGTGCCTGGATCCTAGAGGTGTAGCCTATGCTTGGAGTTTGTAGCATTTTAATGATACTGTTCTCAGAAGTGTTAAGGCGCTGCATGAATTTATATGTTAGCTTTCTAATGAGTGATTGGTAACAGTGTAAGTTCACATAGGCACATAGCGTACTTGTACTCTCATATTTTGAGAGCCCCAGAAACATTTTCATGGTATTGTGATATGAGATACTTAGTCTATTCACTGTAATTTTCTTATAGTTCCACCATAGTTGTGCTGTATACATTGGTGAGCAGTAAGAGTTGAACAATGTTATTTTTGTATCCCATGTGCACATATGAAATTTTCTTAATATTGAATTTCCCTGCATGTAAAGTTGCCTTCGCTGACGACCCATATCCTCATCATCTGAGCGATCACTTGAAATATAGTGTCCTAGATACTTTACTTTACTTACTTCTTCTATAATTTCTTCATACAAATGGAATTTAGGTAGCTTTGATTTCAATAGAAGGTTAGATTTAAATATTATGATATTGCTCTTTATAGGATTAAATTTGACTGAATGTTCGATTCCAAATTTTTCACATACTCTTAATAATTTATCCAGTCCTGCTCCAGAGGGCGCGATTAAGGCTAGGTCATCAGCATACATGAGATGATTTACAATGGTGCTGCCAATGCAGCACCCAGTGCGAGTCTTGTTCAGCTCCAGACTAAGATCATCCATGTAGACGTTGAAAAGATACGGAGACAATATCCCCCCCTGCCTAACACCATTGGTTACGGCGAAAGAGCCTGACAGGATGTTGCCCCATCTTACACACATTTTTTAATTAGCATACCAGAAAATAAGTATCCTAACAATATAGCTAGGCACTCCCCTGTTAACTAATTTTTCAAATAAGGTTTTGTGACACACCCTATCAAAAGCCTTACTTGCATCAAGAAAACACGAGAAAATTGAGCTATTTAGCTTGTTGTATGTATCAATCACTTCTTTCAGCACATATATGCATTGGTCTGTGCCGTGATTTTTCTTAAAGCCAAACTGATTGCTGCTGGTGACAATATATGCAGACATTCTTTCTAGCAATATAATTTCAACTACCTTACTCACCACACTAGCAAGTGCTACTGGGCGGTAGTTGTCTTTAGCTGTAATTTTACATGATTTATCTTTAACCCTTGTCTAGCGGGGTGTTTTGGGCTCATTTGGGCATATTCAGGCCCTCCTGCATGATAAATCAAGCATCTGCATGAAAAAATAAATAAAGCCAAAAACTAGGCACTAAAAGCTTCAAAATGAGACCAGAACGAGCTACGTAGCACTCGTGGTTCTCTTGCAGTGATGCCATGAACATGGGAGTTTAGCATATATCGGTATATTTTTCCCAGCTATGCTCACTACTGGCTACACTGCCGGCCTCTTGAGAACACAGGGAACATGAGTTAATGGGCGGCGGTAAGCCCTGGGAGTCGGCTGTCTGGCCCGCTGTGCTCCCGGCCATTTGCACTCGATTTTAACCCTTTAAAAGCCTTAATAATGCTCCTAACTTGCTGCAAATTGGTGCACGACTTTAAGTCGAGCGCCGCCAATAAGGGGTTAATGACGGGAACAAGTTTTACGGATATCATAGACTCCAGCAGGACACCATGCGTAAATAGACTAGTGATGCAAGAACTAAGTTTATCTATTAACAACTTATCTGCATATTTAGATGTTCTGCATATATACCATCCAGCCCACAAGCTTTGTTTAGGTTAAGTTTTCTTATGGCATTCTCAAGATCACTTTCAGTCACTTTAATGTCTTCATAATTACTATCTTTCACATATTGAATTGCACCATTAGTAGACCTTTGGTTTACACTGTTAAGTAGTTCCTTAAAATGAGTTTTCCATAAGTCAGCAATGTTCTCTTCACCCGTAACCCCCTCAACACTGACAGGTAATGGTGTGTTACAATTTTGCATGGATCTGATGTCCTTCCAAAAACAGTTAGTATCCTTTTCTGCCAGACTCTTTGCAAGGGCTTCCTTCCTTAATTGGTTTTCATTTTGCTTAATAAATCTAATGGCATATTTGGTCCTAGCCTTTGCTCTTTTGTGAAGTTCAAATATAGGCCCCTGTCTGGGCTGACCTACTTCAAGCCAATGAGACCTAGCATCTCTGGAGGCCTGATACAGGTCAGCCACATAGTCTTGCCAACCTGGCTTATTGAATGAGGACTTATATTATAGTTTATGATCCGAGAAAATAGAAGAGCTGATGATATAGTGGGTGCCCTCTCCATCAATGTGGGTGGATCTCAGCTGCGACCGGCCAACTCTGTTCGAAATCTGGGTGTATATGTGAACTCCCGATTAGATTTCAAAGAGCATGTAAACCAGATAGTTAAAAGTTGTTACTTGCACATCAGAAATCTCTATTTGGTGAAGCCGTTTTTAACCAGACGTTGCCTCCTGACGTTGGTTCACTCATTGGTCTTCTCTCGTGTTGATTATTGCAATGCCCTGTTGGTGGGTCTTCCAAATTATATTTTGAAGAAAGTTCAGTCTGTTCTTAACAGGGCCGCAAGACTAATTTTTGGTGTTCTACCTAGAACTCCTACTACATCTCTTCACATAGAACTGCACTGGCTGCCAGTAAGAGCAAGAATAGAATTTAAGTTGTGTTTGGTGACTTTTAAGGTTCTCAAATTTGGTGAGCCTAGGTACCTTGCGGAGCTTCTCAGGCGCCCACCGGCACACCATGGTGTAGTTGTGCGTCATGACAATGACCCTTTTCGTCTTGATGAACCAAGGGCTTTCCAGCAGTCTTCTTTCTTTGAGAGGTCATTCTCCTACATGGCTCCGAGGTTGTATAACAGGTTGCCGCTGTCCATGAGACAACTGAGTTCTGTTGAATGCTTCAAGAGACAACTTAAGACTTTTCTCTTTGAGAGAAGCTATGATCTTGAGAGAGGTGTCATGACAGATGGCTATAGAGTTTAGGCTATTTTGCCACTGCTAGTGATTGTTAAATGTGTGTTGTATATAAGCCTTCTTTTGATGCATTGATTTTTGTTCTTTTTTCCTTCTCTTTTCGAGCGCTAGTGAATTCTTCGGAAAAATTGGCGCTTATGAGAAATAAGTAACATGCTTATTATTATTATTATTATTATATTTATGGCTATTAAAAATACAGTACCGGGTATTCTTCTCATTCAGTGTCCAATTATTATTGAGTTTCAGGCTTTCATGGTACTGTACAACTTATATGTTATCCGGTATATCGGGTATATTAACTTAGCCTAAGGTGTACTATTAATAAGTGAAGTTTATGATGTAACCTTACCTAGCCTATTCTAAATTTTAGGAATTACTTACAGTTATTATGGCATTGTGGTATGGTTCCGCTGTGTGTCTGCCTGCTGAGACCGGATTCTCTCCGGGAGGTCTGGGACCGGGGATGTACTAGAGGCCCTTAGTAATCCTTGGTCACTGGGTCTTCTCCTGGGTTACCTAGATGTGTGCAAGTTATTTATTTTGTTTGTGTTGTGTTGTTCCTGTTCGGGCTCTGTCTCGAGTCGGCCACCCCCAGCTATGGGATATGTGCCCGAGACCTGAGTACCTGAGACGGGACAACACGAGCTTAGCTCAACTCCTGTAAACTACAATTAGGTAAATACAGTACTGTATATACCGGTACATTCATACATTATGTACCGTTACAAGTACGGTACTGTAGTTGTTTTGGGACACAGCCTTAGTTTGTAATATCCTATATTGATTGGAATAATTTCAAATATTAAGCATAGTTCACTTCCTTTTGGTAGTTTCACTGTATGGTACCAGTACCTGTGGATGAAATACCAGACTTATAACAAAGTGCAAACATTTTGAGGCTCATAAATAAAATTTATGTGGGAGGATGGTGTTGAGAGATATGAGTGAAAGTGGTGTTGGGTGGGAGGAGGGGCGCCGTATGATGGGTGAACAGAGGTGCATGGAGGCGAGTCATTTGTGGCCTTCCTCTCGGGGATCACGGTGTCTGGCATTAGATAGATGTTCTTTATCCAACATGGTAGAATGTAAGGCTCATGAGTAAATATGTTTTTATCACGGTGCCGTAGCATAGCCGACTAGAGCGTCGGCTGCAGATCAAAGGGTCGGCGGATCGAGGTTGCACTGTCAAAATGTTATTGATAGATGTCAAGCCCGGGCAACTTGACCTTGCGATTTGTGACAAAACACCTAAATGTTCATAGCCATCCCATCTCGGGAATTGCGGCATCTGGGGAAAAATAAATAAATACAGTATACTGTATATAGTTGAGTTTTGTATCAGACATGGTAAAATTTGAGCCTCATAAATAAAAACTTTTTTTGTCCCAGATTGTAGACTTCGAGGCTCCAGCTCCCTTCCATCGGTACCTCGACCCACACTCAGAGGAGAAGGACAAGCCTGGCAACTCGATGAACCTCGTCCCCCTGCCACAACAGATGAGACCTTGTCGGAAGATGGAGCCCTGGAAGGAATATAAGAGGAAGCTTCGGTGAAACAAGGGCCAGGAGAAAGAGAAGTGAGTGAAACCATATCAACGTTGTGGTGGGTTTA
This sequence comes from Paralithodes platypus, assembly GCA_032716605.1. Lineage (NCBI taxonomy): Eukaryota > Metazoa > Arthropoda > Malacostraca > Decapoda > Lithodidae > Paralithodes > Paralithodes platypus. Next base: position 167,076 of record CM064574.1, read on the forward strand.
AAACCTTTCGTCCCATTTCTATATCAATGCCTTTCGTGCCATTTAGGTGTCAATTTAGGAGGAGGAGGAGGAGGAGGAGAGGAGAGGAGAGGAGATAGAGAGAATAGTGACGTGAAATTAACGTGAATCGAAAACCAGCCGTTACGTTACCAGTAACCAATGGTCGTTGAAAGTGGAAATAGTAGATACATCTGCCTGTCTCTTATACTTTATTTATATTTATGGAAAGTGTGTATGTTTGTTTTTATAATTATTTTAGCATTTTTCAAGGGTTAAAAGGCAAAAAATTCGACTTGTCCCCCGGGCAACCGCCGGGCAGACCAACATTAAAAAGCACTTGCCCGGCAACATATCCGGGCTAGCCAGGCTGCCGGGCTATACCTAATTTCCCAGCCTGGTCTCCAGGCTACTTTGTCAAGACATGCCTCCTTTGCCCGTGCCACAATGCCCCTTCCACTATGTGAAAGTTTTTCTTCAATATATTTTTCTTTCTTTTCCCATACCATAGGTGGTCTTCCACTACTAGCAGTTCCACTCACCTGACTCCCATATATCATTCTTGGCATTGTCTTCATCCATTCTCTGAACATGACCATACCACCTCAAAGTACTTCTCTTTATCCACTCAACCACACCACAATCAATGCCCAAAGCCTGCTCTTCCATTCCAAAGGACTCGTACACTTCCCTATTACTTGGCCCATCTAGCCTATTCATGCCAGCTGCCATTCTGAAAAAGCTCATCTCCACAGCTCTCAGTTTGGAGAGGTCCTCGTCACTTGCTGTCCATGTCTCACTTCCATACGAGAGTGTTGGGAGCGGCACACTGTTTCTCAGTGACTTTTTGACTTCTTGACTAACCATTCTTCCTTTGAGAATACAGTACTATCAAGTTCTCCAATCACCTTTCTCCCTTGCATTTTTCTCTCTTTTATCTCACTCTCCATTTTACCATATTTGCATAGTACAGCTCCCAAATACTTGAAACTTTCAACCTCTTCCAGTACTTCATTTTTCATTTTTATTTTACAACTTTTCTCATATTCTTTCTTGATTCTATGTTTCCTTAAAATCTATGGTTTCATGCATTCTTCTCTCAAACACCATTACCTTACATTTCCCTACGTTGACCTTTAACTTTCTCTTTTCACATTCCCTGTCAAAGTCAGTGACCACTCTCTGAAGTTCTTCCGCATTTTCCGCCAACAGGACTGCATCGTCCGCATATAGGCATGTTAAAATCTTCCATGCTCTTCCCTCTGATTCCAGTCTAGCTCCTACACCCATTGATACAGCCCTACATTCTCTAAACTCAATTAATGAAATCAACAAATACATATGGCACTCCGAGGACTCGAACCGAGGATACTCCCATCGAAATTCCGTGCACTATTCATTACGCTATCAAGTTGTCAGGTTAATTTTCTTGTATTCCTCCTCGTACAGCGATTTTGATTAGTTATTTTGTCTTTTTTACTGTGTTCGTATACGTTTTGGTTTGTTTATTTTGCAAGTTTTACATTATAATTCATTCAAGTCCTCAAACACAATTACTGCAGTTTGCCACCCTGCCATAGCTTCTCTAGTGTTTTGGAAGGGGTAGATCAAGACAATATATTAAGGGAGCCCATCTCGCTTTTTTTCTCTTTCTCTCCCTTCCTCTCTCTCTCTCTCTCTGGCTTGTATCCATTCGGCCCCATTCAGCCTACTGTTTTAAGACGTTTACCCCCATCCAGGTGTCAATATTTTCCTGGCGAGCGGTAGCGAACCAGCATATATATATTTTTGTTTTGACAGCAAGCTAAATTTGTACATTTTTCGATAGAAAAATGTCTCCGACGAAGCCGGATTTCTCCATACAATGCTGGCTCGCTATCGCTCGCCAGGAAGAAATCAACACCTGGATGGGGATAAACGTCTTAAAACAGTTGGCTGAATGGGGCTGACTGGATACAAGCCAGGGAAAGAGAGAAAAGGAGAGAAAGATAAAAAAAAGCCGGTGACTAAAGACTACAGTATACCTGTAAGTCAACAAATCTAAGGTGCTGGTGAATATGTAACTGGTCAACTGATTACCTGATACGTTTTCCAGCAAAGATGCATTCTCTGACTAAAGCATTGACTATAGTCCGTTCATTCTAGGTTGGGCAGAAATCGTAACCTCTAACCTCTGGAACTCAAAAAGGGCTATATAGCAAATGTCCTGTAAATGTCCACACCTATTCCCTAGCCAAATAGAAATATTAGCTTGATTACTCCAGTCCTTTTTGAGTTATGAGAGGTTAGAGGTTACAATTTCTGCCCAACGTAGAATGAACAGACTATACATCTATCTATCTATACATAATGAACAGACTATACATCTATCTATCTATACATAATAAACAGACTATACATCTATCTATCTATCTATCTATACATAATGAACAGACTATCCATCTATCTATCTATACATAATGTGGATTATGTGTGACCCTACTTACTAGAGGAGACTGGAAAATGCAGTAGATGGTCAAATTTAGTTAGTGCCGTACAGCAACTCTTCATTTAGTGTAAATATAAAAGAGGATAAAATCTTGAACAACTACCGGTAATGGTAGTAAATAAATATAGTATTGTATTTAGATAGCATTATACATATTGGATGTAACCTTATCCAAAGTTTAAAAAAAGAAAAGAAATTAGATTTAGTAGCATTATACATATTGGATGTAACCTTATCTGCTGTATCGTACTGTACAATGTTTCAAGGGATACCATATATTCAAGGGATAGGATCCAGCGGCCGCGGAGCATCCCACAAGAACGAACCGCAGGGATGCACCTTTCAAAATTTAAGCATTGCAAAATTTCTTGATTAATTCCAAATTAGTACAGTAACAAAATCAAAAGCACAAACAACACACACTGTCCCTGCCCTATCCTCATCAAACTACAGTATCACATTTCTCTTAGCTACATTTGTTGCTGGTTTCATTTAGAAGGATTCATGGTTGTTGTTGATGGTGTTCCCCAGGCTATCTGACCGAACAGCCCCAAGGTTCCAAGCAAGGCCAAGGCCATAACTGAGTGCACCCACAGAACTCTCCCTGCTTACCACTAAGAAAGCCCAGGTAACCGAAGCCGCTCCCAGGCGAGGAGCTGAGGAGGGTGCGGAAACGCCCGGGACACTGAAATCCCACCCAAGGCCCTGTGCCCTTCAACAATTGTAAAGGGAAAGTTGAGGAGCAAAGGAAAAAATGTGACGCTTTGGCTCCCAGTCTGCCAACCTCTAGGTTGACAGTAGGGAGGTCAATCCATGGAAGAGATGCCGCCACTTGAGATCTAGAAATATATAAGTAAAGGAACAGTCAGAGTAAGCTATTGGTATGGCAGAGAATGCTCAACTCTCACTCTGATAGACCAGCCCATCACCACATGGTTATACAGTACAGTCAGGACCCCCAATTCGCGAGAATAGGGGTGACAGGAGGCATCGCGTATTGTGAATTCGGGTATTGTGGAACTAACTTTAAATGGGAATAATTAGATTGGGTGACATCTCTCAATTATGGCCTATTTTCGAAATTTTTGGCCCTATTTTCGACATTTTTGGCTCTACAGTACAGTCTATATCTTATATATAAGAAGAACAATGAATACAAATATGAAACTATCCTTAAAATTAGTAGTAGATAGGCTAGGACTAGGACCGTAGGACTTCACGATTTTCTCCAACTTCTCCCTCCCTAACCAAATCGTACGAACAGTTTACTCTGACAAGCCTATTGCACAGTTTCCTTCTCCTCTTTTCTTGCGAAACAACAATTCCACCTTCATTTTGTGTGTTATCTTCTTATATTGGCGTGGCATGGCGAAAAAAGTGGCAGGCACTACAAACGTTTGGTCACTCCGCACGGCTATGAGCGCTTGAGCGGGACTGTGGGAGGGAGGGAGGGAGGGTAAGCGGGAGGGAAGGCAGGCGTATGCCCGTCTTCTTCTTTTTTCAGAGCTACTCCTGGGCCTCGCGAAACGTAGACGTGCTCGCGTATCAAGCGGGAATAGCGGATTTGGCCCCTTCTTAGCTCTCGATTCGTGTATTGTGGTACCACCTCGCATAATTAATGCTTAATTAATTAATGTTATTTTCGAGGGGTAACTCGTGTATTAGGGTTTTCGCGAATTGTGGAATCGTGTATTGGGGGTCCTGACTGTATACGTATTACATTTCAGTCAGTTTTTAAGTAGGCTTCTTTCATGTAATATAAATTGGCCTACAGTAAAAACAGTTTTGATAGGTTTCGATATAATAGTACACTTCAGTTATGGAATTTGCATACATAGATGTGTGCAATATTTTACTGAAAATATTGTGTTACTGTACAGTATACGGTAATTAAGTTATATTGTTACTATGTACTTAGTAAGCCTCTCATGTATAACACCTTCAGAATAAAACACAAGGAGGCACAAAGTAAGTTTTTTCAGTCAAAACATTATAAATACTTACGCAGCGGCTGCGACAATCCTCTCGAGAGGTTTTACTTGTGGTCTGCGACGCTCCTCTCAGAAGAAGAGATGAAAACACGTACCAAAACACTCTCAATAACAAAAACAGCAAGTGTGACTGTCAGGGTTATAGGGGTGAAAATCCAATGACATTTACTGCCCCCCATCTTGCCTCCACCTTGCTCCTCTCATTTCCTCCCTCCACCCTACCAATACTCCCATACACACAGCTGCTCGTTGCCGATTTTGCTCCACGTTTACAACTACGGACCACCGTAACACCTCAACCAGGCATCTTTTGGGTATACAGTACATATATACAGTACGGTACTGTATATTGTTGGATGAGCGCTTGCATTTCAATGATTTCATACACGATGATGTGTTTTTGTTGCGTTTTGGAAGTCGCCAAATAAGCCTAGGTCTAGCACTGGGCAATGGTGAGTCCTTGGGGTGTCTAGCATTTCCTAGGTTAATTAACCCTTTATAGGGCAAGTGACCAAATTCGATCATGCGAGGGATTGACAAAATTTGTACTTTCCAAATTGCACTACAGTATCTCCCAAAACACTCCGCCCCACAGAGGGTTAAAGCTGTATTCTATTTCTTGTAAAATTATATTTCTTTAATGATATTTACAGTATTCGCCTACTGTTGATAGGTCCGATGCAATACAATGTTCATAACAAATTAGAATGGTCTAGGCTTAGCTAATTGTGTTTGTATTTTGGCATTGATAATTGATAGTTCTTATACTTGACAAGTTCAATTTGATCTGATTCGATACGATATCCTGATTTTTTTTACTGCTGATTTTCAATATAATTTTAATTTACAAATTCTTACCAAAGCTACCAAAGCATATCCCTAACATAGCCTTTGGTCAAAGGAGCAGCACCTACAAGGCAACAGGGTTTCTCCCACCAGGTACCGGTAAATGTAGAATTTCTCTTCTGCTACCAGCGCCATTGATGGAACTCATTATGTAAAGTCAGTAAAAATAGGTCAGCCTAAACTGCACAAGATGCAGAGATAAACTTAAGCCGACCAGGCCAAGTGAGATATCTCTATTGGTCTAACTGGTAGAGTGACTGCCTCATAGCCTAAGGGTCCCGGGTTCAATCCCAGCCCAGGGCATATTTTCGGGAGGCTATTTCAGCATCTATCGAAGTTTAGGTGTGTTGGTAAAATTGTTAAGATGGTTGAGAGTAAGATCGGAGCTCCATAAATCCTCTTTCGGGTATGGTGTAAAAACCTTTTCCTACACCTAATGGCTGGCATAGATCAGGGACGCCTTCCTCTGTGGTGGTGAAAACAAATTACCTGCAATAGGTACTCATATTTCCCAGCAGGGTTTTTATATCATATTTGCAAACCAATATTTCCCAATTTTGGTTTGTTTAGTTTGCAAGTTTTACATTTTAATTTACATTTTGTTATTGTCATATGGTTACAACTTGTTATTTTTCCACAGATTAATTTAAGAAAAAGCCTCGGTGTATCAGGGAAAGCGTAAGTGAAGCGAGCGCAAGAGGAGAGAGAGGATACACACTCCACATGACTCTTCACTCTCCTCCTCTGAAGATTTACCATCACAGTCATCCTCTTCACTCTCCTCTGATGACAAAGCTCCTCCACAGCCTGCCTCGTCCCTCCCCGTCTCTGCACCTCCCACAGCCTACCTTACCCATGATGGCCCAAGGGCCAAAAAGTAAGTAAAAGTCATGCCCTTATTTATCCCGGTACAAATAATTAAAAAAAAAAAATAAAAATAAAACGATATATTGAGTGAGGCCTGACTCGAGGTGAAGTATGGGTTATAACACCTGTGAGGGTGTAGCATGTGATAAATAATATGTAAAGAAACACATTTACTACACTACCAAATGATTTACCCTCGTTTTTGCACTGTTTTAATTAAAAATCCCAATCTGCATTTCGTTTACGTTTAGCGTTCAGCGGGACCGTATTAATTAATTAATTAACGGTCTAGCGGATGCGGCATTGCGATTACGAAAGCGGATAATTATTAGCGATGCCCACCACTGATTCATATGAATGACTTATCTGTATGTCTCAAATTTCTGGTCTAGTATCCCCTCTCATGTCACCTTTAACCTTTCTGTTCAATCACTTTTATCTAATATTTACATTAATGCTCCCAAGGTAACTATGTGTAGACTGTTACAATATTCTGCCTATATGTTCCCAAACCACTGTAAGTCTTCTGCCCATATCTCCTCCCCCAAAGTGTCTTTGTCGTTCAATAGTCAAGTCTTGCTGTATCACCTGCTCACCGTCCCCATTGTCTAAGTCAAACTAACCCTCTGTCACTAGCTTCATATATTCCTCTTTCTCCTTTACCTAGTTTTTCTTTCAATCTCCTTTTTCCGCCTGTGTCCCACACATCACATGTCACCTCTAACTATTTTCTGCTCCCAGTTCTACACTTTGTACCACCATTATTCCACCTCCTCTCCATTTCATGCACCAGTCAATCTCCCATCTGCCCTTTAATCTCTCTAACATGCACCCTTTATTCCAGGCTTCCATGAAAGGTGTACCAAGCAAACAACTTCATGAAGAGAAGACTGCCCTACAACTCCACAAAGAGAGATTAAATGAAGAAGTGCAAGTTAAAGATTCAGCCACAAGTACCGGTAAGCTATGGCAGGCAGGGGTAGCTTAACTCACTATTCTAACAGTACCAGCCCAATACCTTCCTTATATCCTCCACTCATTCTACTGAGCTGTGTTCTGATATGTTCTGATTGTGTTCTTTTATTTAATAATTTTCATTTTAGTAAGCGTTGTTTCCACATAGCTATTTTGATAATTTAATTTGACTTTATATTGTCCTTGTCCCAATTTTGGTTTGTTTAGTTTGCAAGTTTTACATTTTAATACAGATCTGAGATGTTATTCTTCACAACACAGATCATTGGCCCCCCAAAACATGCCTATGACTGTGATTTATAACCATAATTTCATCCTTTAATTAAATTGTAAAACTTGCAAGATAAACAAACCAAAACAGGGACGACAATATATAGGCAGAAGAACTTATCAAAATCGCTGTGGAAATAATGCTTTAATCAAATGAAATTATGAAATAAAAGAACACAAAACCACCACATAGGGTGTACATCACTACATGAGCAAGTTAATCTGGTTCCCAAGCAAACTAATCCCACTTATAACAACCCACTATCGTCATTTACCCATTTTATTTTTACAATATATTCTTCTCCCTTCCCGAAACTTACTTATCAACCATTACTCGCCAATGGCCTCTAGCACATAACATGTACTCTACCGACTTTCCCAAATGTTTAGACTATCTAAACTCTAAAGTGGAACACATTCTATCCATCTCTTCCTTCTCGGAAATCTCCAAGACAGACAATTCAACCACTTGACCTAAATTATTTTCTGCTCCACCAACTATACCCTGTGGTAATCTCAATACTTGATCTACTAAGATTCAAGGCTTAAGAAAACCTTTTAGTCACTTCAGTACAGACTTACCTGCATGGTTCTGTGGATGGAGTCCATCAGTGTTCAGTGTTAAGCCCCCTCCTCTTTATTATGGTCTTGGAGGCGCTGTCTAGAGTCTTTAGAGGCGGACTCCCGTTGGAACTGTTTTATGCAGACGATTTAGTCCTAATAGCTGACAGTATGCAGGATGCTGAGGCCAAATTCGGAGAGTGGGGAGAGGGCATGGCGAGCAAGGGTTTAAGAGTCAATATTAACAAAACCAAGGTTATGCATTGTAGATTGAGACGAGGCAATGTGGAAAAGAGCGGTGCATACCCATGTGCAGTGTGTGGAAAGGGAGTGGGCTTTAACTCAATTCAATGTAGCATCTGTCGATGTTGGGTACACCATGGGAGTAAGCGCTGTAGTAGAATAAAGGGGCCCCTGCCGAAGGATAATTCAGAAAAGAGAAATTTGAGTGCGTAGTGTGCAAAGGCGAGCTTGTGTTAAGTGATGATCCTGTGGCTGTGAATTTTGGAAATGAATCTTTGGAGCTGGTGAACAAGTTTTGTTACCTAGGAGATACCATCTCTGCCGGTGGTGCTACTGTTGCTAGAATTAGGTGTGGCTGGGGGAAGTTCAGAGAATTGAACAGAAGTAAGTCACCGGGACCGGATGGGATACACCCAAGAATCATAAAGGAAGGAGGGGAGATGTTAGTAGAGCCATTGAAAATGTTATTTGAGGTATCGTTTAATACAGGACAAATCCCGATGGACTGGAGAGAGGCGAACATAACAGCTATATTTAAGAAGGGAAAGAGAAATGACCCAGGGAATTATAGACCAGTCAGTTTGACAAGTGTTGTGTGTAAACTAATGGAAACGGTAATTAGAGAAGGAATAATGGATCATATGAAGTCAAACCAACTTTTCAGTGGGAGACAGTTCGGATTCTTGCCGGGGAGGTCGACGGTACTACAGCTAATTAAGGTGGTAGATGATTGGATGCAAATTCTAGAAGATGGTGATGTAATAGACGTGGTATATTGCGATTTTATGAAGGCCTTCGATAAGGTCCCACATAAAAGGTTAATAGAGAAAGTTAGAAGCTATAATATAGGGGAGAAATGTGTGAAATGGATAGAAGCCTTCCTGAAAGATCGGAGACAGAGGGTATTGGTGAATGGAATAGGCTCGGGGTGGAGGGAAATTACAAGTGGGGTACCTCAGGGATCTGTGTTGGGACCACTGCTGTTCGTTATATTTATCAACGACTTGCCTGAAGTTATAACTAATGGAAGTGAGGTATACCTGTATGCGGATGACACTAAACTGTATAGAAGAGTGAGGAGTAAGGAAGATATGGGTTTGCTTCAAGGAGATGTGGAGGGCATGAAGGGATGGTCTGAGCATTGGTTAATGCCTTTTCATCCAAAAAAATGCAAGTACATGCGGATTGGGACCAGCAAGATAGACAAGGTAGGATACAGTATGTATGAAGCGATGGAGGAAGTGAGTGCAGAAAAGGATATAGGAGTGGTGATAGATAATAATTTAAATTTCTCAGAACATTTAGCGGAAAAGATAAACAAAGCCAATAGAATTGTAGGGCTGATAAGGAGGACATTTGTGTCACTTGACGAAGAAATCTTCAGGAATCTATATACAGCGCTGGTTAGGCCACACCTGGAATATGCAAACCAGGTGTGGGCTCCATATATGGTAAAGGATATAGAAGCAGTGGAGAAAGTGCAGAGAAGAGCTAGCAAGCTGGTACCAACGTTGAAGAACGCGGGCTATGAGCAGAGGTTGAGGACACTGGGACTTCCGACACTGGCATATAGGAGAAAGAGAGGGGATATGATAGAGACTTTTAAGATAGTGTCAGGAAAGTACGATGAGGATGTGTGTGAAGGTATCTTCTTGATGCGGGAGGGAACAAGAACGAGAGGACACTCTAAGAAAATTTACAAAGAAAGAAATAGGCTTGAGAAGGCGAAGAACTCATTTTGTGATAGAGTGGTAAATGAGTGGAACGCACTGCCCCAGTATGTAGTCGATTCCGAATCAATAAGGGAGTTTGAAAGTAATCTTGATAAAGCATGGGGAAGACAAGATTTGAAGTTTGATTATAAAACAAAAATACAGAATAGTAAAAATGTTGCGTCTGCTACCGCCGCCGCCAACACCGTGAACGACCGCAGCAGTGCAAGTACTGGTACTGAGCTGGATACACAGGCATAGTTTGCCTTTTTCCAGAGGATCTACTGTAAGAAACTGTAAGAAACTGTAAGAATTGATGCCAATCCTGACCATGAAAAGAATGCCTCTCCCCCTGAAGGGAAAGGTGTATGCCTTATGTGTTAGAAGTGCAATGACGTATGCCTCAGAAACATGGGCCGTTAAAGTAGAGGATGTCAACAGAATGGAGCGTAATGAGATGAGAATGGTGAGATGGATGTGTGGGGCCAGGCTACAGGATAGAATAACAAATGTTGAGCTGAGGAGACGTTTAGGTATAAAGAGTATTAGCGAGGTGATGCGTACAAGTAGACTGGGATGGTATGGACATGTGGAGAGAATGGATGAACAAAATTGGGTGAAAAAATGCAGGTCTGTGATTGTGGAGGGAGCTGCACCAAGGGGTGGACCGAGGAAGACCTGGGATCGGACTATACGCGCCGATCTCAAATCCAAGAACTTGACAAGTGAAGCAGCCCTTAACAGGGTTGCCTGGAATGCCGCCATTAGGACAAGAGACTGAAACTGCACTTATGTGTGGAACACTCAGTCTTAAAATGTTATGTATGTATGTATGTATTTACACGAGTCTGTGAGTACTTGCTTTCTTTACTGGTGTTTGTGTTCCCTATCTTTTCTGCTGTTTGTGTAATTGTTAATGTTAGGTTTTCGTTTACTTTGTTGATGTAATTTTCATTGCTGTTGAGAGCTTGGAATATATTTTTAAGTTCTAACTGGAACTCCCATCTTATTTCTATAGGCATATTTTCTTCCCGGGAACTAATCTTATTTCTTTTGGCTTTAAGATTGAACTTTTCTATGCAGCATATCATCACTGATATGTTAAAAGGGAAAATTGAGACGTCGTAAATAGGGTAGGCCTGTAGGCCTGTAGGCCTGTAACTGCAAGGTCTTTACTAAACTGAATAAAGTCTGAGCCTAGACAAATTATACTCAGTGTAAATCATAAACGTCCCTCAAACTCTTTTACAGTACTGTAATTAGTAAACAGAATATATAATATCATATTATCACCAACCCACCAATTAACTTGCAAATAAACCTAATGAATGAAATCAATGAAAGAAGTAAATACATGTACTGTATGTGGTACTGTACTCTAACGATTTGAACGTAGGATACTGGCACCAAAATTCCAGAATAAAGCCAGAATAAAGTTTAAAAGACGTCACCGGTACTGGACGGGTTAATAAAATTGTCTATCCTAGCCGATTCACAAGTTGTGCCACCAAAATGTTGTACTATCGCTTGTTTTTCACCCACAATAATCGCCTTAACCGTACTTTACTACCGTATGCATCACATAGTGATTTTCCGCACTCAAACACGATATATTTTGGAACCTCACAAAATAACTATATAGCTACTACAGTAAACTTCTGTTAATCCGAAGGGCAGCGGACCGGCCCTCGTTCGGATTAGTGGATTTTTCGGATTATCGGGCTTTACCCCTATGAACCTGTGGCCTGACGAAAACATTGAGGCATTAGGCCACCCAAATGACACAATGGTGCACACATATCGGCTCATATGTTCATGAAATCACTTCAAAAGTTTACCATTGTCATTGTAGCCTATTACCTACTTCAAAACATTCAGATTAATGGTCAAAGAAATCTGCTGATATAAATGTAAACACCTTCTTCTTCTTCTTATTGTCACATGTCCGCATCGTCTACTAGCGAGTTTGTCTTGCTCTTGAAGATCAGATCAGATGTGGTTCGGGAAGTAATGCCTTAACAACGGCACTTCCCTGAGAGGTTCTTGTAATTTTCCTTTTGTGATTTCCTTTTGTGACGTGCTCTGTTATATTATATTGTATTGAAAGCACCCTTGTCTTGTTGTCTTGAAAGCACCCTTGGGACGCTCCGATCACTGAACTATAAATAGTAGCGTATCGGAACGTCCAAAGGTGCGTTTTCAAGCTCAAGACTGAATGCGCTTGCAGAAAATGCGGTGCAAGCCAGTAGCGCATCGGAGCGTCTCAAGGATGCGTTCAAGAGCAAAACAAACTCTCTAGCAGACGATGTGGTGTTTACGTTTATATCAGTAGCTTCCTTTGACCATTAATCTGAATGTTTTGAAGTAGGTAATAGGCTACAATGACAATGGTAAACTTTTAAAGTGAATTCATGAACATATGATATGTGTGTGCTCCATTATGTGTCATTTGAGTGGACTAATGCCTCAAAAAGGGGACTTTGGGACTTCTTGAAATTCGGACCATCGGGTGAATTCGGATTTGGCCTCAAATTGAAAAATTCGGACTATTGGGAGATTCGAATCATCGGTCGTCGGATTAAAGGACTTTTACTGTATATACGTTTGTAATATGAAAACACACTTATTTGTTTTAGTTTTCGAAGGTTCATAAAAATATTTTCCAACAGCAATATTGGAATATACTGTACTGTATATATATAACAGCAATATTGGAATATACTGTACTGTATATATATAACAGCAATATTGGAATATACTGTACTGTATATATATAATTTAAAATGGTAATTTTCTGCTCATATACTGTACAGTAATAGGGCCGTCGGGTGGAAAATATTAACTCTTGGTCTGTTTTTGACCATACATACAAGTTTAAAGACCGTTTTGTCCACAGAGAATGTTAGTCTCGCATCCTAAATGGCGGCAGGGCTGCATTTGTTTTCACGTTTTATTTTAGTTTTTAGATCGGACTGAAGTACAGTACTTGATCCAACATAGTTCTAGGTCTACCCCTACGCGCCATAAGAATAATATTTTATACACTTTATTATACATACATAAAACGAGGAAAGGGTATTTTATTAGTTTCAGTTAGGAAAAAAAATGAAAACCTCTAATTATCACCGTGAAAATGTTTGGCTAAAAATAATCCGTCCGTGCATACCGGTAATTGAACAGACAATTTTAAGAATATTTTCAGTGACAACCTAGAATGTTGAAGAGTGCACTAAATAGTATTGTTTATGTTATTTCCATCGGTATCATCAAAATTAATGTCCCATGAATATTTGATTTTTTGTTAAATCGGTTGTTGCTAATTCATATTTTGCAATTACAGTATTTGTCTTTATTATATTATATCTATTCATTGTCGATAGTATCAATTGCTTGCTTTTTTTATTTCCTTAGTTTATTTGTATGATAAATGTAGGTTATTTGTAGGGTAGTTATTGTTGTTGTTGTTGTTCCCCAAGCTGCCTGGCCGAACAGCCCGAAGGCCACGAGCAATTCCAAGGCCATAACTGAGTGCCCCCACAGAACCCTCCCCGCCGACCACAATAAAGCCTGGGTGACCGAAGCCACTCCATGGCGGGGGGCTGAGGAGGGTGCGGAAACGCCTGGGAAACCAAAGCCCCACCCAGGGCCCTGTGCCCCTCAGTAATTATGAAGAGAAAGTTGAGGGGCAAGGGAAAAATGTGACGCTTTGGCTTCCAATCTTGGTAGATTGGGAGGTCAATCCACGGAAGAGACGCCGTCACTTGAGATCTAGAAAATATATAAGTTAAAGGAAAAGTCAGAGTAAGCTATGGGTATGGCAGAGATTGCTCAGCTCTCACTCTGATAGACCAGCCCATCACCACATGACTAGAACCCAATCCTCTCAGCATCAGCTAGGAAAGGCCCTAGAAAACCGCCTTTGGCGGGGGGATAGCTCCCCTATTTCAAGTCAGAGTAAGCTATGGGTATGGCAGAGATTGCTCAGCTCTCACTCTGATAGACCAGCCCATCACCACATGACTAGAACCCAATCCTCTCAGCATCAGCTAGGAAAGGCCCTAGAAAACCGCCTTTGGCGGGGGGATAGCTCCCCTATTTCAACCCCTTTCGGGGTTGGGCACCCGCCCAATTATTGTAGGGTAGTAATTGATAGGGGTCACTTGAGGCATGCTATGCTTACAGGTACCTACCCGATAGCACTATCGTTAGTGAGTGCTATTTGTATTTTTTATTATTGTTAATGTCTTGTGAGATTGCAAATTTGATTTCAATAGAATATTTTGTAGTTTCTTTATTCATGCAGAGTTTAGTCAAATTTACCAGAACGTACCGGGCTTCCCAAATTGACTAATTCCTTGAATGTGACGATAGTGCGATGTTATGTGTGCGATTAGTTTGCTTGGGAAACAGATTAACTTGCTCATGTTAAGCCCCCTCCTCTTTATTATGGTCTTGGAGGCGCTGTCTAGAATTTTTAGAGGCGGACTCCCGTTGGAACTGTTTTATGCAGACGATTTAGTCCTAATAGCTGACAGTATGCAGGATGCTGAGGCCAAATTCAGAGAGTGGAGAGAGGGCATGGCGAGCAAGGGTTTAAGAGTCAATATTAACAAAACCAAGGTTATGCATTGTAGTTTGAGACGAGGCAATGTGGAAAAGAGCGGTGCATACCCATGTGCAGTGTGTGGAAAGGGAGTGGGCGTTAACTCAATTCAATGTAGCATCTGTCGATGTTGGGTACACCATGGGAGTAAGCGCTGTAGTAGAATAAAGGGGCCCCTGCCGAAGGATAAGTCTGAAATAGAGAAATTTGAGTGCGTAGTGTGCAAAGGCGAGCTTGTGTTAAGTGATGATCCTGTGGCTGTGAATTTTGGAAATGAGTCTTTGGAGCTGGTGAACAAGTTTTGTTACCTAGGAGATACCATCTCTGCCGGTGGTGGGGCTGAGGCTGCCACTGTTGCTAGAATTAGGTGTGGCTGGGGGAAGTTCAGAGAATTGATGCCAATCCTGACCATGAAAAGAATGCCTCTCCCCCTGAAGGGAAAGGTGTATGCCTCATGTGTTAGAAGTGCAATGACGTATGCCTCAGAAACATGGGCCGTTAAAGTAGAGGATGTGAACAGAATGGAGCGTAATGAGATGAGAATGGCGAGATGGATGTGTGGGGCCAGGCTACAGGATAGAATAACAAATGTTGAGCTGAGGAGACGATTAGGTATAAAGAGTATTAGCGAGGTGATGCGTACAAGTAGACTGGGATGGTATGGACATGTGGAGAGAATGGATGAACAAAATTGGGTGAAAAAATGCAGGTCTGTGATTGTGGAGGGAGCTGCACCAAGGGGTGGACCGAGGAAGACCTGGGATCGGACTATACGCGCCGATCTCAAATCCAAGAACTTGACAAGTGAAGCAGCCCTTAACAGGGTTGCCTGGAATGCCGCCATTAGGACAGAGACTGAAACTGCACTTATGTGTGGAACACTCAGTCTTAAAATGTTATGTATGTATGTATGTAGTAATATACACCCTATGTGGTGGATTGTGTTTTTTTATTTCATAAATGTTATTATAGTAAGCGTTGTTTCCACATATCGATTTTGATTAGTTATTTTGCCTTTATATTGTCTTTGTCCAAGTTTTGATTTTAGTTTGCAAGTTTTACAGTTTAATTTTAATAATTGATGATTTGTTATGTTTGTAAGTAGGCTTACCTGGATGTCGTCACATTGGGTCACCTAAGTTAGCCCTATTAGTGTTGAGAATTTAAGACATTTGCTCCATTAGTTTGGCATTGTTGTTGTTGTTCCCCAGGCTGTCTGGCCGAACAGCCCCAAGGTCTCGAGCAAGGCCAAGGCCACAAACGAGCGCCCCCACAAAACCCTCCCTGCTTACCACTAACAAAGCCTGGGTGACCGAAGCCACTCCAAGGCAGGGAGCTGAGGAGGGTGCGGAAACGCCCGGGAAACCAAAACCCCACCCAAGGCCCTGTGCCCCTCAGCAATTATGAAGGGAAAGTTGAGGGGCAAGGGAAAAATGTGACGCTTTGGCTCCCAATCTGCCAACTTCTAGGTTGGCAGTAGGGAGGTCAATCCACGGAAAAGACGCCGTCACTTGAGATGTAGAAGATATATAAGTAAAAGGAACAGTCAGAGTAAGCTATGGGTATGGCAGAGAACGCTCAGCTCTCACTCTGATAGACCAGCCCATCACCAGCTTGGCATTGTTAAGACCTTTTAGTGTCCTGTAGATGACGAAGTGTTGTTGGCGAACGATAGCCAGTCTGCAATTACCGAAAAATTGGGAAATTGATCTCGAAGGGGGGTCTTGGGGTTACTGTTTTAAGCTTAAGATCACAGGGAGGAACTGAACTTATTTGGGCAACTGTACATGTGGTGACATTAATGTAGTATTGAGTTTACAATGTAAACCTTGACAAATTATCTATAAATTATCTATAAATGAAAGCTAACTACATTATAACCTCTACAGATTGGTGGTGGGTTCCAAGATGTACAACCATTTATGACACAACCACAAGAGGAGGTGTCTACTTCCGGGACCATCGGATGCAACTGTTTCCGCACAACACGACTCATGGTAGGCGTGTTGTTGTTGTTGTTGTTGTAAAGTTTTATGGCAAGATTTTGTTGTTCCCAAGTCCATGTTGCCTAATGTACAGTCGGCCTAATAAGTGATGTCTCGGCACCAAGTATAACTTGATCAATAATTGGTATCTGCAATATCTAAACACAAGTTCTTCATTTCAAGGGAGATATATACAAACAAGTTCCTGCACTTAACCACCTTATTCAACATCTGACAGACATTAATACAGCACAGAACGAGCCAAACGTACTAACAGCTGAGATATGACTTATTAGCGCCATCGTACCGTAGTGTCTTGATATAGTACTGTCTTCTTTTGTCTCCCATTTTTTGTTTTTTAACTACAGTACAGTGTTCCCTGTTGTGAACCTGACAGCATACCCTGCATCGTGTGGTATTTGTAGCGCATCTATGATAGTCAGACATTTGGCCTTTATAACATCTTAACCCCTTCTGTACTCTCTAGGTCTATAATTATATTCTATCTAGATTTTGCCATTTTTTTAAAGTTTAACCCTCGGGGCCCGGGCTGTCTCTCCAAAGGCCGTACCTCGTATCCGGGCGATCTGGCCAAAAATCAACAAAAGTAAACTAAGGCTAATCTCGCTTAATATTTTACCTACATTAATCAAACATATATAGAAATGGACGCCTTACCTTGCCGCGTAGAATGGCGTTGAGTAGAGCTCTCTAGCTCAACTGGTTCCGGAGTGATGGTGATGGAAGTTGAGGTAACTTTTGCCCGTATTTACCTCGGCGCGTCCGAACACTCAACCGCGGGCCCGGCTACGACGCCCAGTTCCACTCGTCGCTCCACCCGCAATTATGCCGGGAAGCGATTTGATAGTGTTTTATTGTTTATTATGTCATTTTATTATAATTATTAATTAAAATGTAAAACTTGCAAACTAAACAAACCAAAATTGGGACAAGGACAATATAAAGTCAAATTAAATTATCAAAATCGCTATGTGGAAACAACGCTTACTAAAATGAAAATTATTAAATAAAAGAACACAAAGTTATTACTGTATGTTATTTTCACTCAATACAAAGGAGTACAAAGGAAATCAAGCAACAACAGATCTAGTGACCCTTCTAGGCTGCTTGTCCTCCAAAACACTGAGGATCAAGTGTCCAAACAGTGGTTTAGAGTGGGTAAGGGAACATTGGAAAGGGAACTACTGCCCTGCCACTAACGTGGAAGGACTAGGAAGTTAGTAGGGGACATATGGGTTAGTAACTGAGGGGAGGATAAAATAAAGTTATTCATTTACAAACACAGTCAGTCGCGGGTTTGATGCGAGATATTTGTCTAGGCGGAATTTAAATGAATTTATTTACATGAAGTTATTTGTGTCTCTGTCACTTATTACTTAGTTTTATTATTATTATGATGATTATAGTGTCACTTTCACTGGACTTTGATAATTGATAGTGTCAATTTCATTTTTAGATATTGTTAGGTAAGCTAATAACATATATATATATATATAGTGTCACTTTCACTTGTTCATATTGTTATGAAGGCACTTATTATTACTGGTGTGTGTCTCTGTCACTTATACTCAGTTTTATTATTATTATACTGTCACTTTCACCGAACTAGGCTTATTGATAGTGTCACTTTCACTTGTTCATATTGTTATTGAAGGCACTTATTATTACTTATATGTGTCCTTTTCACTTATACTTAGGCTACTTATATATATATTCTTAGCCTACATATGAGTGTCACTTTCACTGTTGTCACTTCCACTTCAAAAGTTTGTTAGAGTGTGGAAGTCGTTGAAGCAGGTGCCAGCACACAGTCCAACTTGACACTCGAGGCATTCCCAAGTGGTTTTTGTGGGTTTGCGGGGTCTGTGAGTTGTGTGGCTGCACACATGGCACCTCTTCTGCATTCGGTGCTTTGAAAGGAAGGGCGTTGATCTGGTGCTTCCTGAAGAAATCAGCACACCCCGTTCTGTCCAGTTGGCCTGGTCCTTGTAGTGGCCTCCCTGGTGTACCCCCATGTTTAGCCAGGAGCTCAAGTAGCACCTGCTTGTGGAACTTCCGCAGGCACTTGTACTTCTTGGCTCCTGGAGTCCTCAGACGGTAGATGTTGTAGGCATTGAGGACTGATATATCTTCCGTATGCAGGATAAACTTCTTGTACCACCTGCAAGATGTTCGCAGGCAGTCGATGAAGCCCATCTGCATGTCGGACTTGTCAACGAGGCGCATGTTGAGGTTGTAGTCAAGGACAGCAGCTGGTTTCCGGATGGGGTTCTTGGTTTTTCGGTCCACCTTCCCTGTGGCGACCATTTCGGCCTTTTGGCATGTATTGAGGAGGTTGACCTTGCGCTGGTCATGCCAGTGGATGGAGAGGATGGGGCCACTCTATTTGTGGAAGATGTCCGTCTTCTTCGTCTTGGTTGGGTAGGCTGGTATGCCCTTCCTCTTGCCCTTGACTGTGCCGACAGTTCCGGTCTTGCGGTCATGGAGGTACTTGGTCAGGATAGGTGACGTGTAATAATTATCTGTGTAGAGGATGTGGTTTTGATTAAAGTGCCTCTCCATCATCTTCTTCACTACAGCGCCACCAAAACCAATGAGGGGATCACTCACAATTTCTCCACCCTTGCCGCTGTAGACCACAAAGTCCAGCACATACCCCGTCAAACAGTCGCAGAGGACGAAGAGCTTGATGCCGAAGCGGTGTCTCTTGGACGGGATATACTGTCGGAAGTGCAGCCTACCACGGAACAGGACCAGAGACTCGTCGAGGCACATCTTCTGGAAAGGAATCAGGTAGGTGGTGAACCGATGACGTATCATGTCATACAGCTTCCTGATCTTCCACAATGTGTCGGGAAGGTGGACTGCCATGTTGTTTGTCAGGTGGAGATAGGAGAGGATGTCGAAGTACCTGTCCCTGGACATGTACTTGCCAAATGCTGGAGTCGTTATGATGTCGCCAGTGATCCAGTAGTCTGCCAGAGTGTGCTTCCTGATATGTGTCATCAGCATTGTGAGTGCCAAGAACACATATAGTTCTGCCGAAGTGACAGCTCTCCATGCCACCATCTTGGCACTGGTCTTCCTCCCAAGAAAGTTGGCACAGATCTCATGATGGTTGTTGGTCTCCTCGACGAGGTATTCCATGACTTCATTGTCATAGAAGCCACAGAAAAGTTCACTGGGGGTAGCATCTGGGCCACAGGGAAATGTTGGTGACACCCCGGAACCCATCTGTACCTCGTCAAAGGCAGGACAATCTGGCACAAAATCAGCCCCATCTGTCCACACAAACAGGTCGGATGATGATGCTGTTGCTCGAGGACGTGCAGGTGCAGCAGGCACACGTCCTGGATGCCCTGGCACACGCCCTTGGCCACGCGGACGCCCTGCACGCCCACGCCCAGGGGCAGCGGGGTCGGCAGACTCACCACGTCCACGACCTCGCCCTCTCTCTCGTCTTGTCGGGACTTCCTCTTCCTCTTCCTCCTCAGGTGACGTCAGGTCATCTGGGGGCAATGTTGGGGTCGTCAGCATCCTCCTCCGGAGACAATTCTGGTGAAGAAGTGACCGGGCGTCGGCGGCGTGGGGCGCGGGAGGCTGTGGGAGGTTCAACAATGGGAGCCTCGGCCTCGGGAGTTGGGCTCGTTTTGCGGCGAGCCGAGGGCTTCTCCGCATCAAATAATGCTCTGCGGTGTGTTGAGGGCTGTGGCACATCACCAATACCACTTGAAGAGGCCCTTTGGTCCTCCTGAAGGAGAGATGAAGCCGAGGGCTGTGGGTGACCCACGCGGCGTCCTGGGTCAGGGCGTCGGGACAAAGGAATGCGGGTGGTTGCTAGACCAGGGTCGGCGAGAGAGCTTTTTGAACTTTGCGATTTTTTTAGTCTTACCCAACATATTGCTGAACCCACACGGGAAAACAATATCTTAGACCTGGTCTTCACTAACAACGACTCTCTAGTACACAGCATTAATATATCGGACACAACATACTCAGATCATAAATTAATTGAGATCAAAACAACCTTAGAAAGTGTACAGACAACCTCAGAATCGAGAACAAAAACCGGCCCCTTCAGTAAATTTAACTTCAATAACAAAAACATTAGGTGGGAAGAGGTAAATCAAGAAATGGAGGAAATAGACTGGGAAGATTTAATGAATAACCTGACACCAGCAGAATGTCTAGTCTTAATAACAGAAACCATGACCCAAATCTGTAGCCACCATATACCTGCTAGACAAACAAAACGAAGAAGCAAACAAGATCGGGAAAGGAGGAGGCTGTACAGAAGAAGAAAATTACTCGCACAAAGACGCACACATCAAAATCTACAGGATAGGCAAAAGGCTGAAATAGATAGAGAAATTGTGGAAATTGAACAAAGGCTAAGAATATCATATGAACTACAACATATGGAAGAGGAGAAGGAAAGCTATTGCAGGTATAAAGGAAAATTCCAAATACTTCTTTTCATACGCCAAACAAAAGGCTAAAACAACATCAAACATCGGCCCACTGAGCAAAGGGGATGGCTCTTTCACAGGGGACAAAAAGGAAATGAGCGAACTCTTAAGCAGGCAGTATGAAATGGCATTCAGTGAGCCTGATGAAACAAAAGTCATCAGAGACCAAAATATATTTTTCATGGAAACCTCCCCCACGGAAACCCCTCAGATGCTGGATATTGATTTCGGTCCAAAAGACATAGAAGAGGCCATTTCCAACATGCCATCCCACTCGGCACCAGGCCCGGACTCATGGAATACTATCCTAATGAAGAAATGTAAGGAAAACCTCTCAAAACCCCTGGCTATAATGTGGAGAAGGAGTCTAGACACTGGTGACATACCAGATAGCTTGAAAAATGCAATAATTGCCCCACTGCATAAAGGAGGGAGTAAAGCACTACCAAAAAACTACCGCCCGGTAGCTCTAACCTCTCACATCAATAAAGATTTCGAACGAGTCCTGCGAAGAAAAATTTCAACATTCATGGAGACAAATGAACTACACAACACCGGTCAACATGGGTTCAGAGCGGGAAGATCATGTCTCTCACAACTTTTGGAACACTATGACAAAATTCTTAAAGCGCTAGAAGAAAAGAAAAACGTGGATGTCATTTACACCGATTTTGCTAAGGCATTTGATAAATGTGACCATGGTATAATAGCCCACAAACTGAAAGCAAAAGGTATAACTGGGAAAATCGGACGGTGGATATACAATTTCCTCGTAAACCGAAAACAATCAGTAGCAGTAAACCAAGTCACATCTGAGCCTTCGGATATCTGAGCCTTCGGATGTCAAAAGCTCAGTGCCCCAAGGAACAGTGCTAGCGCCCCTTCTGTTCCTCATACTAATTTGCGACATAGATACCAACACCAGACACAGTACGGTGTCGTCTTTTGCTGATGGCACAAAATTAAGCAAGATAGTAAACACACAAGAAGACACGGGCCGACTGCAGGAAGACATGAATGTAGTGTTCCAGTGGACCAGGGAAAACAACATGCAATTCAATGAGGAAAAATTCCAATTAATACGGCACGGAGATAATAATGGTGTTAAAGAAATTACAAATTACTTAACAGAAGAGAGTGTACAAAGAAATTTCACTTCGCATATAAGTTCGATAAAACAGCTACACTATTGGGAGCATTTAAGAGCACTGAATCTGTACTCACTGGAACGTAGAAGAGAACGTTACCTAATAATATACACGTGGAAAATCGCAGAGGGTTTAGTACCAAACCTACATACTCCGATAGTCATGAAATTCAGTGATAGGAGAGGCTGGGAATGCGAAATCCCCCGGATGAATAACAGGGGTGCTATGGGCTCTCTGCGAGAGGGCTGGTTATCACACAGAGGCCCACGTCTCTTCAGCAAACTCCCACGGCGAGTAAGAGACATGAGAGACGTCTCGTTAGACAGCTTCAAGAGAGCCCTGGATGTCGAACTGCAAAAGGTGCCAGACGAGCCCATCCTCGCAAGGGAGCGAGCTGTCGCTTCAAACAGTCTACTGCACCAAATCACCACCCAAAACGAGGGGCGTCGCACTCCTTGCTGCCGCTAGAAGAGTGGCGAACTCATCAAAAGGTATCAAAAGGTAAGGTAAGGCGTCCCTATCACTCTCTTCACCTTCCCTAGCCTTTTCTGCGGCTGCCCTGTGTGCTTTTTTAGCTGCATTTTTCACCAGCGACTGTTTATAAAAATATTTGCCCACTTTCAAGGGTGTACGGGCAGGCAAAGGGGAAGGTCCTGGGGTAGGGCTATGGCTAGCCCTAGGCTGACCTACCAAAGATGGCGAGGGGGTAGGCCTAGGTTCTAGCACACTAGGAAGTTCAATAGCACCTTCCTGAAACACTTCCACATCAGGATCATCACTACTGTCTCCCCCCTCAAATAAGTCCACATTATCATCGTCTCCAAAGCCAACAAATTCACCATCTTCGCTTGCACTGATAAATTGTTCTTTGTCCACCAAGCTTTCACCACTGCTCTCTTCAATATCAAACAATTGTCGCTGTATTGCACTATCACTCAAGAAACGCTTCACTTTCTTTCGTTGAGCTAGCTTCTCGGTTGCTGCAGGCGTCGATGTTGCGAGTGGGGTAGCACTGGGGCGCGCAGGAGGTTGCACCGAATCGGACGCGTCGGAATTAATTTTTTCTGTATAACTCGCTATGGTGGCCATGTAGGAACTGATAACGTTTGTAGTTGAGGCTTGGTGGCGCGCCGATCGTCCCTGCAATGTAAACATTGGCCGCGCGAATTTAAAAAGCACGCTTTCAAGCACATTCCTTTCAGCATGACACCCGGGCTGCTGCCCTTCTTTCGCGGTGTCATATTAAAATGACACCCGGGCTGGAAGGGTTAAGAAGGATCTGTGATACTATAAATAGTTAGATATTTTGAAGCTTGTTAATGGCTGGAGGCCCTTTTTCAACTGATTAAAATAGTCTATTAGTAGCCACAGTAAAGTTTAAAGCACAGCACGGTACTGAAAATTTTAACTAGAAACGCTATAGTATATTCATTAAAAGTCGGCCAAAGCTCTTAAATACTAACCTCTAGACCTGATCACTTTCTAAGGAGAACTCCAAAGAAAAAATTAGCTACCGTATGCAGCGTTGGGAACTTCTCACCGAGACGCTATGAACTCCATGTCATAGCGTCTCGGTGAGAAGTTCCCAACGCTGCATACGGTAGGTCATTTTTTCTTTGGAGTTCTCCTTAGAAAGTGATCAGGTCTAGAGGTTAGTATTGAAGAGGTTTGGCCGACTTTTAACCCTCCAACCCCGGCTAGGGTAGATCGTGACTGTACTCTGTGACCGGGGGTTTTGAGGAATTTTGGTCCATGTTGATTCACCTGTTACTCCTGAAATACATGACACAAAGTTATAAAAAAAAAAAAAAAAATTTCACAAACCTTCATGTGTAGAATGCCGTTGAGTAGAGGTCTCTAGCCCAAGTGATTGCATAATGGTGAGCGCGGGAAGTGGAGTGATTTTTATGCGGGAAAATCTTCCCGCGTTCGGATGCGTCGCCTTGGCCCAGGCCCCGGCTTGGCTAACCTACTGCGCACTTAGCCACTCGTCGCGCCAGAGTTTTTACCTCCCGGAGGCGATTTTATTTATTGATAGTGATGTTATTATAGTTATTTGGAGTCCAATTATATAAAATATGTGTGGCTATCATTGTCACTAATATTTCACCTTTTCACTCGATACCGTAGTTTTTATGAGTAATTGAGGCTGGTTATTGTTATATTACGCACTGATTATTCGTTATCACAGGTGTTTATTATTTTTTGGCCATCTAATATTAGTTCTTGTGTCACTGTCACTGATAATGCTCATTTTCACTTGATACGGTACATTTTATTAGTAATTGAGGTAGGTTATTGTTATATTAGGCAGTGATTATTCGTTATCACAGGTGTTTATTATACTTTGGCCATCTAATATAACTTCGTGTGTCACTTTCACTTTGGTAAATATGCTTGAGAGAGTGTCACTGTCACTGATAATGCTCATTTTCACTTGATACGGTACATTTTATTAGTAATTGAGGTAGGTTATTGTTATATTAGGCACTGATTATTCGTTATCACAGGTGTTTATTATACTTTGGCCATCTAATATTATGTCATGTGTCACTTTCACTTAGTTATATGCTTTGTAAATGTTTTATATACAATTAATGTGTCTTTTTTCACTTATTTATATATGTTTTCATAATACAGTACATGACTTTTTTATCACAATACAGTAGGGTCCCGCATAAAACGTGTTCGCATAAAACGAGTCTCGATTAAAACGACCGACCTAAAATATTAATATTTAATTTTCGACCAGAACGAATGTGATCACATAAAACGAGTCCGCCGCCAAAGTGGGGCAAATCCGAGGAGTTTTCATATAGAGCGCCGAAATATCGTACAAAACGTACAAAATATCGTTCGCTTTGTACGAAAATAAATCGCTTACAGTGAACATTGACGATATTGCGCCACCAAAATGCTGTGTTCACATAAAACGAAATCGCATAAAACGCCCTCGTTTATCGACCATAAACTCGTTTTATGTGAGACCCTACTGTACATTGTTTTATTTCCACTTGTTGCCTATATACATACATATTGTCAGTCTTTGGTACTTTCACTATGATTATTAGTTAGTACTCCTGCTTGGTGTGGTACTCAGCAAAGCACGGTATAGCACATAGTGACACCTGGCACTCCACACACTGCATGGTGGTCTTTTTCTGCTTCCTCGGCCTCACCTGGCTGTTCCAGCAGACATGGCACCGCCTTCTGCTAATGGTGACTCCATCTCGTTCCAGAGGCAGGTAACCGAGCTTGTGCACATTTAGATACTGTGCACACTGCATGCGGTCCTGAACGGGGCGCCCAGGTTGTGCCACTGCCCTCTGTGGCGTAGCATACCTGTCCAGGAGCTCCACCAACACCTGTTTTTTTAACCTCCGCAGGCTACTGAACTTCCTGGGTGTGCGCGGATTCCGAAGCCTGTAGATATTGTAGGCATTCAGCATTGACATGTCCACCATGTGCAGAAAGAACTTTTTGTACCATCTGCACGAGGTACGCAGACAGTCGATGAAGCCTATCTGCATGTCGGACTTGTCCACCAGCCTCATATTTATGTTGTAGTCCATTACAGCATC
Source organism: Paralithodes platypus (assembly GCA_032716605.1). Taxonomy (NCBI): domain Eukaryota; kingdom Metazoa; phylum Arthropoda; class Malacostraca; order Decapoda; family Lithodidae; genus Paralithodes; species Paralithodes platypus. The sequence goes on from CM064574.1 coordinate 192,833, forward strand.
GGGCTTGGTCACCCTGACTTGGGTGCGGCGATCCACCTTGCCAGTCTCAACCATTTCCCCCTTGTGGACGGTGCTCAGGAGGTTGACCTTCCGCTGGTCGTGCCAGTGGATAGCCAGAATGGGTCCCGACTTCTTCTTGAAGACATCGCCTTTCTTGGTTTTAGGAGGGAAAGTTGGCATGCCCTTCCTTTTCGCTCTAACTGTGCCTACAGTCCCCGTCTTGCGCTGATGGAGGTACTTTGAGAGAGTGGGGGACGTGTAGTAGTTGTCCGTGTAGAGGACGTGATTCTTCTCGAAGTACCGGTTCATCATGGCTTGAACCACTGCTCCGCCAAAGCCAATGAGGGGGTCTATTTCCACGTCCCCTTCCTTCCCACTGTAGACCAGGAAGTCCAGGACATAGCCAGTTTGGCAATCGCACAGCACAAAGAACTTTATACCAAAGCGATGTCTCTGAGGGGATGTACTGCCTGAAGCTCAGCTTTCCCCGGAACAGCACAAGAGACTCGTCAATACAGACGTTGCAGAAGGGCGTGAAGTATGACGTGAAACGTTCTCGCATCATCTCGTACAACGTCCTAATCTTCCACAGCTTGTCAGAGAGATGCATGTCGGTGTTGGTGACAAGATAGAGCGCTCCGAGGATGTCGAGGTACCGGTCCCGAGAGATGTATTTCCCGAAGGCAGGGGTGGATATCAGATCTTTGGTGATCCAATAGTCAGCCAACCTGTGCTTCTTTACATGAGGCATTAGCATGGTGATTGCCAGGAACACCATGAATTCGGGATGAGTCACTGGGGTCCACCGCTTCATGTGGCCCTTGGTCACCTTGCCAAAAAAGTTCACCTGGATTTGGTGGTGCTTGTTTGTCTCCTCTATGACAAACTCAGTAACCTTATCAAAAAATGCCTCAAAAAGCTCATGTGGTGGAGCATTGGGGCCTGCGGGAAAACTTGGAGTAACTCCTGAACCCTCCTGTACCTCATCAAAAGGGGTTACATCAGGGTCATTCACTTCATCAGCAGCCACATCCTGCCAGTTGAAAATATAAAATGGGTCCTGCTGGCGACGCTGACGAGGAGCTGCAGCTGGGGCAGCACGCCCACGAACTTTGGCGGCGCGCACCCTAGGGCGGCCAGGAGCACGACGGCCCTGGGCCAAGCGTCTGGGTTGAGGGTCGTCGATGTCGTCAGAGCCGTCATCTTGCCCTGACGGTGGACCCAGGTAATCATGGCCAGAGTCATCTGTGAGGTGCCCTTCATCTTCAGACCCCCCCTCATAATCTCGCGGGGAACGAATGATGCGTGGGCGGCGTGTAGGTCGGCGAGGTGGGGAAGGAGTGGCAGGTGAGGCTCTGTCATCTTCATGCAGAGGTTCGGGGCTCCTTGGCCTATGACGAGTCGTAGACAGCACTGGTTCAGTGTCTGTAGGTGCAGGTATGGATGCGAGGTCAAATACATCGTCAGGAACCTCTGTTGTAGGCTGGAGAGGTGGGGTGGACCCTGGGGAAAGTTGCGGGGGCGTATGGCTGGGACCGGCAGGGGTGGAAGCCGCGGGAGCCTCGAACAAAGAGCGCCTACTTGTAGCTCCTTTTTTCACATATTTTCTCCCTTTTCCCTTTTCTGTAGTATGTCTCCTCTCGGGGTAAATAGGCCGAAAGTGGGGGGTCCTCAACCCTAGGCAGTGCTGGTGGTGGTGGGGAAGAATGGCGGGCGCCTGGGGCAACTTGGGTGGCGTGGGTAGATAAGGAAGACAATGGCGGGTCAACCTCACCCTCACGCTCAGCCTCACTGGCACCCTCACGCACTGCTCCCTCACCAAGTTTTAGGGCCTCTTTCCTGGCTGCCGCGGCCGCCTTTTCAAGAACTTGCTTCTTATAAAAACGTATCTTGAATGGGGATTTAGCTGGCGAAGGGCTAGGTGTCGTGTCACTCAACCTAAACTTGGCAGTCGACCTAGTGCTGTCCCATTCGCTCACTCTCACTACACTCTCATCACCTTGCACAACTATATCACGTTCAGTACTATCATCACTTTCATCGTCATGCTCAAATCCAACAAATTGCGCGTCTCTTTGATGAATTTCGTCTAGATCGTCTAAATCTTCACTATAGTGCGACTGATAAGACTCGGAGCTATCACTGCCCAAGTCATCAACACTATTTTGTCCTTCACCACGTTCATAACTCCTCAAAGCTATTTCAATACCTCCGGGAGTCAACGCATCTTGTACGTGCCTTTGCGTTAGGGCGCGACGAACCTGGGCAGGCGTCGAAGGGAGCATGGAATCGGACACAGGGGAATCACTTTTTGGGCTAGTATCCATGTTGGCGGCAGGGTAGAGACTGTTTTGGTGGCGTACATGGTGTCTGGTGGCGTCACCTAGCGACCACGGAACGAAATGTTTACGCGCGCCATTCGAAAGCACATACGCAAGCAATGGTACAATGTTGTACCACCCGGGTTCCTCGGGTCAAAACATAATGGTACACACGTGTACCACCCGGGGTTGAAGGGTTAATGAATACACTATAGCGTTGCCAGTATTTATTATCCGTGTTTTATGTTTATCGAAAGTCTGTACAGCCATTCTTGACTTAGTCGCCTGAATTTAATGTTTTTAATGATTACACTTCATAAATTAGTGAACAAAATTCACTCTGCTTCAAAATTCCTCACTTGACCCCTTCAGCGCCATGGTTATTTTCATCGTATTCTGGATTTATGTATGTACACTCGGTACAAAAAGTATCTGCACCCCTACGCTGATCATCAGCTGTGTACAGCTCGATAGGATTGGTACCTCTGCCTGCAACTATATCCGATCGTCTCTGACACACGGATATAGTTGCAGGCAGAGGTACCAACCCTATCGAGTTGTACACACCTGATGATCAGCGTAGGGGTGCAGATACCTTTTTGACCGAGTGTACATACATAAATCCAGAATACGATGAAAATAATAATGGCGGTGAAGGGGTTAAGTGAGGAATTTCTGTTTTGTGTATTATGTTTCATTTTTTTTTTTGCTAAATATTTTTTTCCACATATTGATGACTTTGATTAGTTGTTTTTTGTCTTTATATTGTGTCGTCCCAGTTTTGGATGATATTAAAATTGGCTACTGACTAACTTTAGGAATAAAATGCAAGTTGTTACATATATTTTCTTTTCTTTTCAGGTCAAGTGTTCCCATGATGTAGCAACAATATGTTGGCTTTTGCCGTGGTGGTATGGCTGCCTGGTCCCGGCCTCTACTGCTTTAAGAAATGTAAGTACTGTATATTCATAATCGTTTTGTTTTTGGTTGCTTAGTTTATCATAATGTATGTTCCATCAATTGCGTTTATTCAATCAACTTCCAGTTACTTAAGCAGTTGACTTGTGTTGATGCTTTTAATAAACCAGTGAAGTCGCACCTATTTCTGAAGGCTTATGATACTGCGGATCATAGAGTTACTGTACTGATGACTATAAACATATATTTTTTGTTTGAAAAATTGAAGTTGATGCGAGCGCTCGTGAATCATCTTTGAGAATTGGCGCTCGTACAATACAGTACGAGCCTATTATTATTATTATTATTATCTACAGTTGTTGGCTTTGTTGTTGTTGTTGTTCCCTAAGCTGCCTGGCCGAACAGCCCCGAGTCCCTGAGGAAGGCCATGGCCACGATCGGGCTTTCCCACAGAGCTCTCATTGAGTGTAGGTTGTGTTGTTGGCGTAAGTGGTTGTGTGAAATGCAGTCTTCTATGATGTGTTTAATGGTATGGGGTGCTGTGTTACATCCCGGGCAGGCATCGACAACGGAGTCATCCAGTCTCTTCTGATAGCTCAGGAGAGCTGGATGGTGTCCGCATCTCAGCCTGGCCAGGTGGACTCTGTCCTCGCGAGGGAGGGAGGATTCGGAAGGATGGATTTCGGGAGGTCGTGCATGCAGCTGCGTGTTGTCTGTGAGTGAGTGGATGGATTGGCGAGAGATATGAGTATGGATGTGCTTCTGGAAGTTGGTTCGGGGTGGGCAGGGAGGGAGAGAGGACAATAATTGTGTGTGATACCGTGTGCTGGGTGTTGTTTTGATATTTCTTGGTGTCTGTGGGTGTGTTGCCATGTAGTTTAGTGGGTGGTCTTGGTTCGTGGAGGCTGCTGCCAGGAATTGAGTGCCTCTCATGTCCAGATGCTCTTTGACTTTGAGGGTTTTGGTTTCTTGATGTAGATGATCTGTGGGTGCAGTAGCTGTGCAGCCTGTAATGATCTTCAGGGCTTTGTTTTGAATAGTCTGTAAGGTCTTATGATGTGTTTCAGCTAGGTTAGAAGCCCAGGCTGGGCTTGCGTATTCCATTACTGATCTTATGTATTGTTTATATACTGTGGTGGTAGTTTCTTTGTTGTGTCCAAATTTTGTGTGAGCAAGTGACCTGAGGGCGTTAAGTCTGGGTGTCAGTTTCTTTTTAATGTTTGTGGTGTGCTGTTTGAATGTCATATGAGTATCATATGTTACTCCTAGGACTTTGGGTGTGTATGTATGTGTTAGGGGTGTGTTGTTTATGGTGAGTTGAGGGATGTATTCGTGTTCACCTGTCCAGCTTGTGAGCAGGGTTGCGGTGGATTTGGCTGGGGCTAGATTAAGTCTGTTTGTAGTGCACCAGCCATGTAGTGTGTTGAGATAGGGTTGAAGGAGATCTGTTGCTCTTCTTGGGTCATGGTGTGTGCATGTGAGTGTTATGTCATCTGCATAGGAGGCTAAGTTTATTTGGGGAGTATTGGGTGTAGTTATATCGTGCATGTACAGATTGAAGAGTGCGGGCGATAGGACGGATCCTTGTGGGACTCCGTTTGGAAAGTTTCTGATTTTAGATGACTGACCGGCAAAAGATACGTGTGCACATCTGCCTGCTAGGAAGTTGGCCAGCCACCTTTTTGTGTTGTTGTGCATGTTTGTGTTGTAGATTTTGTTTGTTAGGTTGTGGCGGGGGATGGCATCGAAGGCTTTACTAATGTCGAGTGTGGCTAATAGTGATCTGTGTGGTGGTCTAGCTGAGTTGATGCCATCAAAAGCTCTTTGTGTAAGGTCTGTGAGAAGAGTGTTTGTGGAGTGCAGTGGCCTAAAGCCATGTTGTGTTGGAGCTAGGGGTAGGTCGGGTGTAATTAGTTGTAATACTAGGCGTTCCATGACTTTGGAGGGGGAGCAAAGGAGTGTGATGGGGCGGTGCGAGGAGGGTAGCGTGGGGTCTTTGTTGGGTTTGGGGAATGTGATGATGATACCATGCTTCCAAATGTCTGGTATTGTGTTGTGTGAATAGCTGTAGTTTGATATGTTAGTGAGTGTTTGTATGCCTTGTGGTCCCAGGTGTCTGAGGTGTATGTTGCTTATGTTGTCTAGGCCACAGGCGGGTGAGTGCTTGAGATTGTTGATGATATTCTTTGTCTGGTGATTGGTGAAGGGTGTAAAGTCAGGGTCTGTGGGGAATTGTCTCTTACGTCGGATGACACGTCGGTCGTCTTTGTGAGGTTTTAGGTGGCTGACATGTGAGAAGTGATTGATGAGAGTGTTTGCTTGTTGTTTACATGAAGGAGTAGAGTCTTGTTGTGATTGCAGCATGTGATTGTGTTGTGTTGCTGTTGGAAAGTGTGATGCTGTTTAGTGTTTTGTAGAGTTTTTTGGGGTTTGTTTTGTGATCAAGTGTTTGTAGGAAGTTATTCCAATTTAGTTTTTGTTGTTCTTGTATTTTGTTGTTAGTTTGGGTGTTGAGTGCTTGAATTTGTTGTGTGATGTCTTGTGTGGGGTGCTGGGGAGTGTTTCAGTGTGTCGCGTTGTCTGATGAGGTTTTGAATTTCTGGTGTGAAGTTGGGGTTGTGTCTTTTTCTGTTACCTCTTGGAATGTGTTTCTTGTCAGCGTTTTGGATAGTTTTATTGAGTATGTGTACAGCATTGTTGGTGTTAGTGATGGGTGTACTGTTTAGAGTTGTGAAGTGTTGTTCTGTCTCATTTGTAAATGCTTCCCAGTTAGCTCTTTTATAATTGGTGTATGTGTGTTTGTGGCTAGCTGGGGTGAGTCTGGTTTTGGTGGTGATAATGATCGGGAGGTGGTCAGAGCCTAAGGTTCTGACCACCCTCCAGGATGTTGTGGGGGCGAGTTCTGGGGAGCAAAAGGTGATGTCTGGAGATGATGGGTTATAGAGGGCTTGGTGAGGAATATGGGTATGTTGATGGATGTCGTTAAGGATGATGAGGTTATCGGTTTGGTTTTGTAGTATCAGCCCTCTGTCTGTGTCGGGGTTGTCGACAAACCAGGCCGACGTCTTGGCGTTGAAGTCACCACCCAGGATGATGTGTGGGGTGTTTGTGATGTGTTGTAAGTGTGGTCTGTATTCATTTGGTACTGTAGGGGATGTTTGGGGAGGGATGTATGTGTTTATGATGGTTATGTTGGATTTGTTGCCAGTGCGTATTTTAATTGATTGTATTTCTGTTGTGTTATCATTTGGGGGGAGGAGGGATTTGGTTTGTACACTGGTTACTATGTATGATATTTCATTGTGTGACAGCCCGGTCTTGTCTGATGGTGGTGAAATTATGAAATGTGGGTGTTTTTTGTGATGTTGGCTTTGTTGTACTTTGTCGTGTACGGTGGCGCTAATAAGTCATGTCCCAGCTGTCATTACGTTTGGCTCGCTCTGTGCTGTATTAATGTCTGTCAGATGTTGAATAGGGTGGGTAAGTGTAGGAACATGTTTATATATATCACTCGATATGAAGAAATGAAGCTTGGGTATTGCTGATACCAATTATTGATCAAAATATACTTGGTGCCGAGACATGACTTATTAGCGCCACTGTACTTTGTCGTGTACTATTATGCATTTCTATGGTTGATGTATACTTGTGAATATTTTGATTGTATTGTTATTGCTTGGGTACTTTATATGTTGGTTAGACACTTACGTTTTTCAGTATGGCTTCATTTGAGTGGTTTGCTGTATTATTCGAACTCTCTCCCAAAATCAGTATTTCCCTGTTCTTATGACTTGAATTGCTCCGTGTGCCCTGGCATTTTGGTTCGAACGTCGCTTGATTTTGGCCCTGTCACTCTTTCAACTCTGGGGGAAGACACTCGCTACAGGCAGTTTTGCTTTTTGTCTCCCTCACTCATATAGAAAAAAACAAATAGGTTTTGCTTGTGTATGGGTATATATTTGATAAGCTCTTGTTTGCTTGAATAGTTTACTTGGATATTTTCTCTACTTTTGAAATGCCTCCTGTTGTTGCTCCCTTTTCTTTGCTTGTCAGTTTGTTTTTAGTTTTATCAATTGTTTTGTTTGGATATTATGTTAGTTTCCTGAATGTTTAGCGTTATGTTGCTTTTGTTGTTTATCTTATATAGTTTGCTTAACCCCTTCATGATTGACACATCTTGACAGTACAGTAACTTGGCTATCATTTTACATTGTTCTTGTCCGTTAACCCTTTGAGTACCAGAAGTAACTTGGCTATCATTTTGCATTGTTTTTGTCCGTTAACCCTTTGAGTACCAGCGATGTGTGCTAGATTTGTATTGTGGCTAGATTTTGACGATTGGTGGTTGTTGTTGTTGTTCCCTAAGCTGCCTGGCCGAACAACCCCGAGTCCCTGAGGAAGGCCATGGCCACGATCGGGCTTTCCCACAGAGCTCTCATTGAGTGTAGATTGTGTTGTTGGCGTAAGTGGTTGTGTGAAATGCAGTCTTCTATGAAGTGTTTAATGGTATGGGGTGCTGTGTTACATCCCGGGCAGGCGTCGACAACGGAGTCATCCAGTCTCTTCTGATAGCTCAGGAGAGCTGGATGGTGTCCGCATCTCAGCCTGGCCAGGTGGACTCTGTCCTCGCGAGGAAGGGAGGATTCGGAAGGATGGATTTTGGGAGGTCGTGCATGCAGCTGCGTGTTGTCTGTGAGTGAGTGGATGGATCGGCGAGAGATACGAGTATGGATGCGCTTCCGGAAGTTGGTTCGAGGTGGGCAGGGAAGGAGAGAGGACAATAATTGTGTGTGATACCGTGTGCTGGGTGTTGTTTTGACACTTCTTGGTGTCCGTGGGTGCGTTGTCATGCAGTTTAGTGGGTGGTCTTGGTTCGTAGAGGCTGCTGCCAGGAATTGAGTGCCTCTCATGTCCAGATGGTCTTTGACTTTGAGGATTTTGGTTTCTTGATGTAGGTGATCTGTGGGTGCAGTAGCTGTGCAGCCTGTAATGATCTTCAGGGCTTTGTTTTGAATAGTCTGTAAGGTCTTATGATGTGTTTCAGCCAGGTTAAAAGCCCAGGCTGGGCTTGCGTATTCCATCACTGATCTTATGTATTGTTTATATACTGTGGTGGTAGTTTCTTTGTTGTGTCCAAATTTTGTGTGAGCAAATGACCTGAGGGCGTTAAGTCTGGGTGTCAGTTTCTTTTTAATGTTTGTGGTGTGCTGTTTGAATGTCACATGAGTATCATATGTTACTCCCAGGATTTTGGGTGTGTGTATATGTGTTAGGGGTGTGTTGTTTATGGTGAGTTGAGGGATGTATTCGTGTTCTCCTGTCCAGCTTGTGAGCAGGGTTGCAGTGGATTTGGCTGGGGCTAGATTAAGTCTGTTTGTAGTGCACCAGCCATGTAGTGTGTTGAGATAGGGTTGAAGGAGATCTGTTGCTCTTTTTGGGTCATGGTGTGTGCATGTGAGTGTTATGTCATCTGCATAGGAGGCTAAGTTTATTTGGGGCGTATTGGGTGTAGTTATATCGTGCATGTACAGATTGAAGAGTGCAGGCGACAGGACGGATCCTTGTGGGACTCCGTTTGGAAAGTTTCTGATTTTAGATGACTGACCGGCAAAAGATACGTGTGCACATCTGCCTGCTAGGAAGTTGGCCAGCCACCTTTTTGTGTTGTTGTGCATGTTTGTGTTGTAGATTTTGTTTGTTAGGTTGTGGCGGGGGATGACATCGAAGGCTTTACTAATGTCGAGTGTGGCTAATAGTGATCTGTGTGGTGGTCTAGCTGAGTTGATGCCGTCAAAAGCTCTTTGTGTAAGGTCTGTGAGAAGAGTGTTTGTGGAGTGCAGTGGCCTAAAGCCATGTTGTGTTGGAGCTAGGGGTAGGTCAGGTGTAATTAGTTGTAATACTAGGCATTCCATGACTTTGGAGGGGGAGCAAAGGAGTGTGATGGGGCGGTGCGAGGAGGGTAGCGTGGGGTCTTTGGTGGGTTTGGGGAATGTGATGATGATACCATGCTTCCAAATGTCTGGTATTGTGTTGTGTGAATAGCTGTAGTTTGATATGTTAGTGAGTGCTAGTATGCCTTGTGGTCCCAGGTGTCTGAGGTGTATGTTGCTTATGTTGTCTAGGCCACAGGCGGGTGAGTGCTTGAGATTGTTGATGATATGCTTTGTCTGGTGATTGGTGAAGGGTGTATAGTCAGGGTCTGTGGGGAATTGTCTCTACATCGGATGACACGTCGGTCGTCTTTGTGAGGTTTTAGGTGGCCGACATGTGAGAAGTGATTGATGAGAGTGTTTGCTTGTTGTTTACATGAAGGAGTAGAGTCTGTTGTTGTGATTGCAGCATGTGATTGTGTTGTGTTGCTGTTGGAAAGTGTGATGCTGTTTAGTGTTTTGTAGAGTTTTTTGGGGTTTGTTTTGTGATCAAGTGTTTGTAGGAAGTTATTCCAATTTAGTTTTTGTTGTTCTTGTATTTTGTTGTTAGTTTGGGTGTTGAATGCTTGAATTTGTTGTGTGATGTCTTGTGTGTGGGGTGCTGGGGAGTGTTTCAGTATGTCGCGTTGTCTGATGAGGTTTTGAATTTCTGGTGTGAAGTTGGGGTTGTTGTTGTTCCCCAGGCTGTCTGGCCGAACAGCCCCAAGGTCTCGAGCAAGGCCATAAACGAGCGCCCCCACAAAATCCTCCCTGCTTACCACTAACAAAGCCCGGGTGACCGAAGCCACTCCAAGGCAGGGAGCTGAGGAGGGTGCGGAAACGCTCGGGAAACCAAAGCCCCACCCAAGGCCCTGTGCCCCTCAGCAATTATGAAGGGAATGTTGAGGGGTAAGGGAAAAATGTGACGCTTTGGCTCCCAATCTGCCAACTTCTAGGTTGGCAGTAGGGAGGTCAATCCACGGAAAAGACGCCGCCACTTGAGATCTAGAAGATATATAAGTAAAAGGAACAGTCAGATCAAGCTATGGGTATGGCAGAGATCGCTCAGTTCTCACTCGGATAGACCAGCCCATCACCACATGACTAGAACCCAATCCTCTCAGCATCAGCTAGGAAAGGCCCTAGAAAGCCGCCTTTGGCGGGGGGATAGCTCCCCTATTTCAACTCCTTTCGGGGTTGGGCACCCGCCCTGGGGTTGGGGTTGTGTCTTTTTCTGTTACCTCTTGGAATGTGTTTCTTGTCAGCATTTTGGATAGTTTTATTGAGTATGTGTACAGCATTGTTGATGTTAGTGATGGGTGTACTGTTTAGAGTTGTGAAGTGTTGTTCTGTCTCATTTGTGAATGCTTCCCAGTTAGCTCTTTTATAATTGGTGTATGTGTGTTTGTGACTAGCTGGGATGAGTCTGGTTTTGGTGGTGATAATGATCGGGAGGTGGTCAGAGCCTAAGGTTCTGACCACCCTCCAGGATGTTGTGGGGGCGAGTTCTGGGGAGCAAAAGGTGATGTCTGGAGATGATGGGTTATAGAGGGCTTGGTGAGGAATATGGGTATGTTGATGGATGTCGTTAAGGATGATGAGGTTATCGGTTTGGTTTTGTAGTATCAGCCCTCTGTCTGTGTCGGGGTTGTCGACAAACCAGGCCGACGTCTTGGCGTTGAAGTCACCACCCAGGATGATGTGTGGGGTGTGTGTGATGTGTTGTAAGTGTGGTCTGGTGGTTAAAAGAGTTGGTTGAGATATATTGAAGCCTTATTTTTTGTTAGAGGTCCTTCCTAAGCTGAATAAAATAGTCTTACTGTCAGAAGATTAGAAAAAGGACCTCTCTGGTATTGAATGAGTTGATGTTGCTTATTTTAATGTGAGAGTTGCTTATCTGTTATGTGCAGTGATTTTGATTTCTTCTTTTGTCTTTATATTGTCTCGTCTCCGTTTGTTTATTTTGCAAGTTTAGGTCTATTGGTTTGAATATTCGCTTTACTTCATTTCTCATTAAAAACAAAAATTAGGTTGGTCATTATTGTTTGTGCATTTAGTTGTCTTGAGGATCCAGTCATTAGATACCTGTTGATGCTTGATTTCCCTTTAATTTTGTTGCTCAAGCATAGCTTCCACAATGTTGATAAAAAAAATTTAGTTTTGATTATGGTAATATTTGTCTGAAGAATGATAGGCTATACAATTTATTTGTTTCCACAGCAATTGTGACAAGTTATTTTGGCTTTGTCCAAATTTTAATTTATTGATGAAACATTGCTTAGCAATATAGGTATGGCATATTTACTTAGGTCCTTACTATGTTGTATTTCTCAGTACCAATAATTGATGCCTCTTTTATTTGTATAATTAATTATCAGTATATACTCGTGCACATTCACTTTTATTTAGTTATACTTATTAATCTTTACTCAGTTTAATATGAGGGACTCCATAGTATTGGTACAAGTACACTCTAAGCCACTCAGAAATTTATATTCTTGTTAAGTCCATGATTACTTATATGAATCAGTCACTTGAACCAGTTGTCCATTGTATCCATGAAGTTTGGAATTTTATTAAGTTATTTCCATAGCAATTTTGATTAGTTCCTTTGAGTCTATCTTGTGTAGTCCAAGTTTTAGTTAGTTTATTTTGAAAGTTTTACATTATAATTTGGCAAAGCCAAATATTAGGTTTTATTGAGAAACAAGTATACCAGGTCAATTTTATTAGACAGAAATAACAATAAGTTTTAAAGGTTTTTGTTCATTATAAAGTTTATAATAGTTGTTCATATCATTCAAAAACAGTCCCTTAAAAATTATCCAGTACCCAAAGAAATTACAGTTGTTGTTGTTCCTCAAGCTGCCTGGCCAAACAGCCCCAAGGCCCCGAATAAGGCCAAGGCCATAATAGAGCACCCCCAAAGAACCCTCCCTGCCGACCACAATAAAGCCTGGGTGACCGAAGCCACTCCATGGCGGGGAGCTAAGGAGGGTGCGGAAACGCCCGGGAAACCAAAGCCCCACCCAGGGCCCTGTGCCCCTCAGCAATTATGAAGAGAAAGTTGAAGGGCAAAGGAAAAATGTGACGCTTTGGCTTCCAATCATGGTAGATTGGGAGGTCAATCCACGGAAGAGACGCCGTCACTCGAGATCTAGAAAATATATAAGTAAAAGGAAAAGTAAGCTATGGGTATGGCAGAGATCGCTCAGTTCTCACTCTGATAGACCAGCCCATCACCACATGACTAGAACCCAATCCTCTCAGCATCAGCTAGGAAAGGCCCTAGAAAGCCGCCTTAGGCGAGGGGATAGCTCCCCTATTTCAACCCCTTTCGGGGTTGGGCACCCGCCCAAGAAATTACAGTACAACATTTTAGTTACACTGTTAAGTTTCCAAAGTTATTTTGCCCTTATCATCTTTGGAAGTTTTAAATTTGTCATGTCCAATGACTTTAGTCAATGCTGCTTTATAAAGTTATGATTGAGTTGTATAGTAATCAATTGAAAGTACTGTATATCATTGTCACCGATGCTTTAAAAATCTATAATTGTTGTGATATTACTAAAGTATTGAAAGTGATCAAATGTTATCTATTTAACGGCAGACTATAGTTGTTGATAATCCCAAAGCCTAATGTTTGTAAGTGGGGAACTAGTAGTTACTATAGTAATATTTGGAAATACAGTAAAAGTTTTGAATACCATAATATATTTATTATAATACATGTAATAGGATACAGTTCACCTTAGGTTCATACCAAAGGCTGGACTCTGAATATCTAAATCCCAGTCACTTTGCAAAATTTTGCCAGTCCAAGCTCCGAACATATCAGAACTGTGGACATGCAAAATTTTCCAAAGTCCAAACCACCAAATATAGTTTTAAACCTATATAAATGCAGCCAAACCATTGCTTACATGATACAGTACACTCTTAAGCAAAAATAAGTACACCAATGGAATCATGAACCTTTATGAGAGGGTTAAAAGAATAAGTCATGCTGGCTAAGAGAAATTCTATGCACTTAAGGAATAATTAAGAGCATAAATGCCAAAGCAACATAAAATAATCAAATATCCAGAATTAACTTACTCATATTTATCAAGGGGCTGATAATCACTTTCAGTAATTATAGCAGTAAATATATAAAGGCCAAAATTCTAAACCAATTCAAATAGGATGCACTTGGCTAGCATTCAATTATATTCAGCTTCGGAAGTACCACATCAATCTCAAGGGTTAATAAATTACTATTACCACTCTCATTGCTCAAGTCTTCCTAAGCTGCATATAATAGTCAGGTAACCAAAATTAACTTAGTGATTCATATTAATCAATGGGTAAAGTAAAAAGGCTAAAGTAAATAAACTGCATTACCACAACTATTTCCTGGTCAACTCTTTCAAGAACTCTCACATAAAGTGATTACCCATTATTAATCTCAGTGGCAAAGATATCTGGCTTAATTATACATTTTTTTACATTAATGAAGTCGACGCACCAGGCGACAAAGGCCATATGGCACGAAATGTTTAAAGACGGGAAGGGAGTTAACTAAATATCAAACGTGAGCGGGCAACGGAAAATAAGGGGCAATCGAGGAAAAGATGGGAGACAGAAAGCTGAACGGCACAGCGCGAGCAAAGAGTCGGAGGAGAACGGGACATTAAAAACGAATGGGTAAGTCTGGTGTGGCCAATGCGAAGACGGGCCAAAGCCGTCTCCCATCGGCGATTACGGTGGGAGGGATCAGACCACCCAGAAACGGACGGTTTGACAGAACAAAGTTTATTAACGGAGATAGTGGACCACTGAGTCTGCCACCTCGACCAAAGAAACCTGGACAAGGCAGGGAAGAAATCAGAGGCCGGGACAGCAAGTGAGGAGCGGGTACCCCGCACGGCAGCAGAACGAGCAAGGCAATCAACCCGCTCATTACCGCAAACGCCAACGTGACTGGGAACCCAGCAAAAATGGACAAGCTTTTTGCGGACGGAAAGGCGGAAAAGCCATTCCTGAATGGAAAGAACTAAAGGTTGGAGAGCAGGGGAGGACTGTAAGATAAGTAGAGCACTGAGAGAATCAGAGAACAAAGTAAAGGACGAGGAGGGGAAGGAACACATAAAACGGAGGGCAATAAAAATAGCATAAAGTTCAGCAGTTAAAATACTGGCAACGGGAGGTAAAGAATATTGATACGAGCAAGTGGGAAAAAGGACGGCAAACCCCACGCCTACCGACGTCTTGGAGCCATCAGTAAACACAGGAGTGGTTGTAGCGTGAAGAGAGAGGTGATCTAAGAAACGAGACCGAAGAACGAGGGGAGAAGTAGAGGACTTGGAACAAGGGAGGATGGAAGGGCAAACCGAAGGACGAGGGAAAAACCAGGGGGGAAAAGAGCAAAAGCGGAAAGGGAGGACGTTAGAAACAGGGAAAGAGCACGATGCGAGCAGCGAGAGCATGCAGACAGAAAACGGAGAACCAAGACGGGGGTGAGACGAAAAAGTAGCAACGACCGAAGGGGGAAGGGAAAGATGTGAAGATGGGAATTGTTGAAGGCGAGCGTAAGAACGAAGGGACAGGAGAGCCCGACGGCGATAAAGAGAAGGGAAACCAGACTCAGCATAGAGGCTTTCAACAGGAGAGGAACGAAAAGCACCAAGGGCAAGACGAAGACCAGAGTGATGAACAGAATCAAGAGCATGGAGAACAGAATCAGAGGCGGAAGAGTAAACTTGACAGCCATAATCCAACTTAGAGAGGACAAGAACCGTATGAAGCCGAAGAAGAAGCGCTCGATCAGCACCCCAAGTGAGGTGGGACAAGGACTGAAGAAGGCAGAGGCAGAATAGGGCAGCAACCTTGAGAGAAGAAACATGAGCGGACCAATTAAGACGAGAATCAAAAGTAAGACCCAAAAAAGTAGTAGAGGAACGATGAGGGAGGGCAGTAACCATAAAGAGTAAGAGGAGGATGAGGAATAGAATGGGAACGAGTAAAGGTCATCGCGCAGGATTTGGAGGTGGAAAAACGGAACCCGTGGCGGGTTGCCCATGAAGAAACAGCCAGAATAGCGGATTGGATAAGATGTGAAGCGGCAATATCTGAGTCGGCTGCGTAAATCGCAAAGTCGTCGACATACAAGGAAGACCGAACCCCGACAGGAAGAGAAGACACGATACTGTTGATAGCAATGAGAAAAAGGATGGTACTCAGGACAGAACCCCGAGGGACACCTTCCAACTGAGGGTAAAGACGAGAGAAGTGGGAAGCGACTCTGACACGAAAGGACCGAGAAGAAAGAAAATTCTGAATAAAGACCCCTAGATTACCGTAAATGCCACAAGAACGGAGCCGACGCAAAATGTGGTACTTGCCAGGTAGAATCATAGGCTTTTTCGAGATCGAAAAAAACAGCAATGACAGTTTGATGACGAGCAAAAGCTGTCCTGATATAAGATTCCAAGCGAATGAGGGGGTCAAGCGTACTACGAGCACGTCTGAACCCGAACTGGGAAGAAGACAACAAATGGCGCGACTCAAGAATCCACATGAGACGAGCGTTAATCATACGTTCAAAGAGTTTACACAGGCAACTGGTAAGGACAATAGGGCAATAGTCCTGTGCGGAGAACCCAGACTTGCCAGGTTTAAGAAAAGGTATGGTCAGGGCAGTACTCCAAGAGGGAGGGAAAACACCAGAAGACCAAATCTTGTTATAGAGAGCTAACAAGAAGACCAGAGCTTGCGAGGAAAGATGTTTGAGCATGAGATAATGGACACCATCAGGACCCTCAGAAGTGTTCTTACAGGCACGGAGAGCAGTGCGTAACTCAGTTGAGGAAAAAGGAGCATTATAGGATTCGTCAGAGGAAAGACAAAGTAATCGGAGTACTTTCCGCAACGACTTTAAGCGAGTGAAACTCAGCAGAGAGGTGAGAACCACTGCTAACTGAGCTAAAGTACGAGCCCAATCGATCAGCAATTGTTTCGGAGTCTGCCACAGAAACACCATCAATGCGGAGGACTGGAGCATGGAAGGGAAGATGTTGACCAGAGATCTTACGAATAAGTTTCCAAACCGAAGCGACAGGAGTGCGAGACGTAATAGAAGAAACATAGGACTCCCAACTCCGGCGTTTAGCGGCTTTGGTAGTACGACGGAAAAGAGCAGATGCACGGCGAAAGAGAAAAAATGACTCCTGAGAAGCAGGGGTGAGACGCTTACGGCGAAAACTTTTCCAAGCCGCCCGTTTAACCCGGAGGGCCCTGGAACACTCAGGAGACCACCAAGGGACGCATTTAGACGAGAAAGGGAGAGACCACCAAGGGACGCATTTAGACGAGAAAGGGAGAGACGTCCGGGGAATGGACGCCAAAGCAGCACCGAAAACCAGATCCAGAAAAAACAAGAGCATGACATGGACCGATCAGAAAGGAGGAGGAAGCAAAGAAGGAACAGTAAGGGAAGCGAAAGAAGACCAGTCCGCCCGCTGGAAGCACCAACGAGAGGAGTTAGGAGTAGGAGAGTAGGTAGTCGGAAAATGGTCGGAATTGTGAGAATTCTCGAGAACCGACCAATGAAAATCAAGTGAAACTGAAGGGGAACACAGGGAAAGATCGATACAGGAAAACGTACGAGTCCGAGCATCAAAATGAGTAGGAGCACCAGAATTAAGGATAAAAAGATTACGGTCGGAGAGAAAAGGTTCAAGCCGACGACCCCGGGGTGAAATAACATTGTCACCCCACAAGGTGTGCCGACCATTAAAATCACCAAGGACTAAGAATGGAGTGGGGAACTTAGATAAAAATCTCGGAGAATTCGGTAAAATCGATGGGAAGAGAAGGCGACAAATACACAGAAACCACTGTTAACCAGCGGTCAAGATAGACCCTAGCAAAGGTGCAAGGGAAATGAGTAGAAAAGGACAGCTCTTCAAAAGGGACAGAACGATGAATAAGAAGACAAGTATCATGGAGAGAGTGGGGAGAACTATAAAAAGAGTAATGAGGAAAGGGAACAGGAGGAGAGAAAAGACGAGTCTCCTGAAGACAAACGACCTTAGGGGAGTGAAGAGAAAGAAGAAAATGTAAGTCAATCCTTTGAGCATTAAGACTACGAAGATTCCACTGCAAAATGGACAATAAAACAAAAGAAAAAGAAACTAAGAGGAGACTAAAGGACGAAAAAACAACGAAAACAGACAAAAGAAAACCATGAAAGGAGGCAAAAGCCACCGAAAATAAGAACACACAGAAAAAGAGGAAGGACACACATAGAAGGAAAGAAATATACACAAATAACAATAAAGGGAAAACACACACACTTATGTACAACTAAGAAAAGGTGAATGAGGATAACGTGGAGAATTAAAAGGAGGCAAAAGCCAACAAAAAAAAGAACGGGAAGAATACACACTTATGCACAACAATGAAGAGGTGGATGGGTTAACGGGGAGACAGATAAATACAAATAATGATATAAAGGGAAGAATACACACTTATGCACAACAATGAAGAGGTGGATGGGTTAACAGGGAGACAGAAGAGAAGGAGGCAGAGGGGAGGACCGAAAACCGGGGGGGGGGGGGGGGGGGGGGGGGGAGGCTTGACAGCGAAGAAAGAGGAGGGCCAGAGTGAGAGGAGGGAAGGGCAGAGGACGAAAGAGAGACAGAAGGAAGAGAAGAAGGTTGGGAAGGGGAAGAGACGGAAGAGGGGGGGACAGGGGAAGGAGGAGGTGGTTGAGGGGACGGGATGAATGTCAGCTGAAACGGTAAGAGGCGGGGGACGAGAAGAATTGAGAAAGGCTCGAATCCTGGGAATGGACTCAAAGGACATGTTTAAGTCAGAGGGAGGGCGAAGGCAGGAAGAAGAAGAAAGAGATGGAGAGGAGGAGGAAGGAGGCAACCTCTTTTTCTTCTTCTCACCGGGACTCTGACTCCGGACATTACGGTGGAAGTCCCTGCGTTTAGAAGGGGAGGGAGAACGGGAGGGACGGGAAGGAATTTTGGAAACCCGTTTGGTAGAGACAGGAGACGGAACCACGAGACGAGGGAGGAGAAGAACTAGAGGAAGGCTTGGAATGGGACCGCTGGCGGGTGGGGCGTTGAGCCAAACCAGAAGAAGAGGGGCGAGGGCGAGTAGAGGAAGTGGAAGGAGTGGAAACGGAAGTAGGAGTAGAAGAGTCAAGCACAGAGAAAGAGTTAGACAAAGAGATAGAAGACGAAGAGACAGTAATAGGAGTAGTGGAGACAGAAGAAACCGAAGGCGTAGAAGAAAGGGAAGAGGAGGACGAGGACAAGGGAAGCGAACGGAGGGAGTGGAAGAAGAGACGGGAGGGTGAGAGATAAGTGCAGAAATCGGACGAGGTGAGAAGCCCAGGCGAAGAGCTTCCTTATGGGCAGCAGAGTGAGTAAGGCCTTGTTTTGCTTTAAGAATTGTAACTTCAGATTCAAATTTGTAAATGGGGCAATCACGGGAATAGGCAGGATGGGAGTCTTTACAGTTGAGGCAGCAGGGGGTCGTAGACGGGCATTCATCAGCAATATGGCCAGGTTGCGCACAGTACGGGCATGTAGGGTAGTCGGGGTTGAGAGAGCGACAGTATTTCACGGGATGGCCAAAACGCCAGCAACCCTTGCACTGCTGAGGGCAGGGAAGGGATTCTAAGACGTCGATGCGAGTACCACCGACAATAACGTGAGAAGGGAGAATATTACCATCAAACGTTATTTTAACGATATTAGAGGGATAGCGGCGAGGTTGGATGGTGTAACAGACAATATTAATTACAACATGGTCTTGAGCAACAACGGCCTTCCCAACAAGGTCGGCGCAATCTTTGAAGTCCCGATCACCGAGCTGGATATAAGGGATCAGGACAGTACCTGTGCACGAGTTCATTCTTTGGTCTTTAAAAGCAGGGATGGGAGTACCGTTGGGGTCTGCAAAGGCCGCCATAGCAGCAGCCTGACTCTCGTTCTGCACTGTAACTAGTCGGGAATGATCATGACGAGAGTGGAAAGTGACATCCTTGCCCACCTTCTGAAGGAGACTGAGGTGGAACAGAAGGTCATCTCCGGCAAGAGGGGCTGAGGCGGGGATAGAAAAGAATTTAACAAAATCGGCAGGGGCAAAGAGATGGAGAGAAGAAGAATAGAAGAAAGAGGGCGAGCAGAAGAAGCAACCGAAGGAGAAGGAACTGAAGAAGAAGCAAAAAAAAGGAGAATATGGTTCGAAAGTGACTATGTGAGATGAGGAAGCAATGGAGGAAGAAGACTAGGAAGGAAGAGTGGCAGATGCAGTAGAAGGGATAGCAAACGACGGAAGAGAAGAGGTCTGAACTGGCGGAGCGGGGAGGGAGATGGAAGAGGAAGCTGTAGAAGAAAGAGCAGGCTGAACTAATGAAGAATCGGAAAGAGAGGCGACACACTCCACGCCTACCAAAGTTGAAACCGAGGAAGGCGCCGGAGAGCGGGCAATGAGGAGAGGTTTGAGCTGGTACGGTACTAGTAGGTACGGATGCGTCTAGGGCGGAAGCCCCAGAGAGTTGAGAAAGGTCAGGTGGAGAGTCCGTGAGATCGCGTGGGACGGGGACAGGGTGCGCCTTAGCTTGTTCCGGGGTAGTGGGGTTGCATGGACGGACCATGATGACCCAAGTTGTTTTTACTATTCTAATTTCGATTTGTACGAAAAAGGAAAGAAAAACTAACCAAGGGGAAAGAAAGAAAAAGAAAAGAAAAATCAGAAACAAAGCAAAAATAAAGAGCGTACCATAAGAGCTAACAGAGGCCCCCGACGCGAGTCAGGAAGCTCCGACCCCCACACCGACGGCACAAACAGGGGCAGGTCCTAGGGGGTTTCATCCCCATACCCTACCCCCCTAGACAAGGGGGGATAGCACCACTACGCACAGAGAGGCCTAGCTTAGGCAAAACCGCTATACTGGGACTGAGGGCAAAATGAATTGCAAACATCCCCAATCTGTACGTAATGGAGGGCAGCCGGACAGAAGCCAGGAAACCCACCAGGAAGGTAGACCGGACCCCCGGAAACCGAGACCGGGCCTCACTGATGGGCGGTCCATGGAGCGACAGCACGGGCAACCGCGCCGCCGCCCCCGGTACCAACCCCCACGTGCAGTGAGCTAGCTGCCACTGCCCCTGTAAACGGGTAGGAGGCAGAACTCCCCACTCAGCGACGGAAGGTGTGCCTAGCCGGCACAATTTAGTGAAAAAGGAGGAGGAAACCCTCCGCAAAGCGAGGTCAAAATCGGGAACCAGAAAAACACTGTCACCGGAAGGTCCCGCTTATCCCAATGACGACGGTGGGGGTACTTCGTCCACGACGCCGCTGTAATCCCTGCTCCGAAGAGTGGATGAGAGCGACCCCGCTTCGAGCCCCGCCACCACGACAAGGTGGCTCCCCAACGGCGGGGGCTTAATTATAAGTGGCAAAGATATCTGGCTTAATTATAATAGAATAGTCTTTTATAATTGCCCAATATTCTTTACCATTAACATAAACGGTAATCAAGCATGGGATTTTCATAATTTGGGAAGAGTCACCCAGGGAATAAGATAGGAAAGTTTCAGCCCATTTCTTCTAGCCTTTTATATATATTAAAATACAGAACCAGATTTGTAAGCAGTCTATTTTCTTTGCAATATCAATATAAATACCATCACAAAAATCAAGGGACATTAATATATATCAAAATGCACAAGTACATTTCCATAAATATTTAATCTCAGTTAGATTTCAGTGGGCATTTTCTATTAATAACTCGTTACAACACTGCATACAAATCTTATGCTGTACCCTAAATTACTTTTTCTCCAATAGATTCCATAGCATGTACTTATTTATGGCTAAAGAGTATCTCAACGGAATAAATTTTAGAATGTGCAAACTTTTAGTGATATACTTTAGTAGATTTTGTCAAAGACATGGAGTAAAATAATTTCTACTTCATATATTTTCATTTTTGTGTATATATTAAAGATTATTTTAAGTATCGATTTGTTTAAGTCCCCGATTATCAGGACCCCCCCCCCCCCAGCTCTTGAGCAAGGAGTGTATGGTGGTAAAAACTGAATAATTTTGAAATCATATATAATTTTCCTCTTAAATATACCATGACTTATATTTTCAGAGGAAATTACATTGCCTTCATAAATCAATACTGAATTAGTCTTCAAACATATACCAAATAATGCACATTCTAAAACATCATTCCATTAAAGATTTCATTACTGTATTATGCAGTTGTAGAAAAATATGCATGACTTCTATATCCAGGTATTAATAAAGACAACTTTGAGTAAGACATAATAGAAAAATGACAAAACTTTTAAATTTTGCAAAATTTCTAGTACTTTTATTTTTTTAGGAAAATTGCAATTGGGCCTCAGTATATAGATCATTTTTTCCTGCTGTCTCAAGTTGGCCAACCCCACCTATGGGGGTATGTGCCAGAGTATATACACATTCCCAAATTAATTACTTTAAATGCAAAGTATTTTGACAAACACTAAGATTTAATTAAATTTTAATTTCCATTTGGGCTCTGTCTCAAGTCTGCCAACCCCAGCTATGGGGTATGTGCCTGAGTACAGTATATACATAAATACCCAATGTCATTACTTTACATTTTCATGCTTTGGACAAATGCTCAAATATTCCAAAAATTATATTTATTTAAATGTTAAAACTCCCTGTGCGGGCTCAGTCTCAAGTCGGCAAACCCAAATTATGGGGTATATACAAGAATATAGATTTAATTACTGTAATTTCCAAGTCTATTTTGTTGTGAATTTCTTTCTATCGAAGTCTCAAGTTGTCAATATTAAAACTCAATCAGAATAATTATGAATCATCTACAACTGCATCTCAAAAAGTAAACTTTAATCATCTATACAAACAGAACTTGCACCTTAAACTTTCAGTATACAATTACTTCCTTTATTCTGGCTAATAGATTATTTATTCAGCTTAGGTAGGGCCTGTGAGAGTCAGAAGGTTAATCTAGTCATTGCCCTTTACACTCTCAAAGGTCCCTCTTAAACTGTTCAAATTTGTCAAAAAGCCAGAATATGGACAAATATATTGCATTCCAAAAGGATTAATACACCATGGGTTAGTGGCATTTTTAGCTCCATGTTAAACAGACAAATAAATACACAAATCATAAATATAACAAATAAGCCCTTTACAAATGTAGTAATAATTGTATAAAACTATGTATGAACTAAACCTATACCAATCCTACTAATCATTCAATAAAACTATGAACTAACTAAAAGCCTATTAATTATACCTAATGTAGTAGTAATTCTATAAAACTATGAACTAAAACCCTATTGATTATACCTATAACTAAAATCTAACTTTCATACTGTACTATAGACCAAGGCATCACTATCTCCATCAGTCTTCTCTAGTACCATAAAAGATAATCCTTATTACCATATAGTACAGTACTGTATTAATAACTACTCTTCTCATAAGATATAACCAAGTTTGAGCCATAAGCAAAAATAACACAAATGTAACCTTCAGATTCCAAGTATTTTAAAGATATATATACCGTAAAATTTATAACTATTTTTCAATCATCCCTCCTAAATACAGCTATATATCCCATATATGTACAGTATTCCCAATGACCAATTAGAGTTTGCAGAAATCTACAATAATCTGACTACAAATTTACTTTCAGATAACTGGTACTGTACTAGAGTAATAGAAGCTAATATTTCTAGTATTAGGGAAGAGTCAGCCAGGGTATCTTATTTTATAGCCAAATTCCTCAGAGCATCAGTCATATTTTCAGCCCAAATTATATAGATTACACTATTCTTAGACTTCACTGGACTTTATATAAATGACCAACAGTTACTTTCTTCAGGCTAACATTTGTTATTGAATTATTATCCTTCCAGCCTATTAAACTACTTTTCAAAATGTATAGAGACCATTAATCCACTTTACTCAGCTTAGGAAGGATCTAAAGTTATAAATGGACAATTAAGGTTTGCTTCCATTCCCGTAGTATTTTTTTATTACTTCAGGTAATTTACTCATTACACTATTAGGTAAATCTTTTACTTATACTTTTAATTTATAATTAAGTTTTATACCAACACTTCATTTAGGGATACTGCATTTGCAACTATAATATATAGTACTGTATATTCTTGGAGTACCGTATCAAATCAAAAAAATTACTGCAAACTTATTTCAGTTATTTTCCATTAGTCTCACAAACTAGAATTGAGTTTCACTTACGCCAAAATCGCTCTTGCTTTATACCATTTCAAACTTTATTGCTAATTGCTATTTTGACAAGTACTTAGTCTTTATATAGTCATTTGTGTTTTGGTTTCTTTTGCAAGGTTTACTTTCAAATTTCTAACTAAGCTGCCAGACTAATTAAAAAACATTAAAGACTACAGTATATAGAACCAATCATTATCAGATCTTTTACCAAACTTATTCCTAGCATATTTTACTATTTATAACTAGTCACTACTACAACAACTAGGTACTTCTATTTTCAGCCTAACCCTATCCATTGAACAATACAGCATATCAAAATGTATAATGGGCTTATATGGTATATATATACAATTCACATCTCATATTTTTCTTTATTTACCAATGGAGCAAAAAATGTCAATCGTGCATTAAAATCAGCGTCGGTAAAATAAATTAGGATAAAGCTTGGATACTGCACATCAATTTCTTTCCTTAACTTAGGAAAGTTAACGAAAGCAACTCTAATCAGTAACCAAAGCTCTCCCATTCACTTTTACCTTGCCAAGTTCGGTTTGTATAAATTTACTCCGTTAGCAATGTTTACAGAACCCTTACAAACTTAAAATATTTCCAAAACACCAGGATGGAAATACTTTTAAGTTTATAAACACCTTCAGGATTAGGAAGCGTTCAGTTTATTCGATCATTATATGCTTTTATTCAGCTTAGCAAGGATCTATGGATTCATATTTTTTCACCAACCAACTTTACTTCTAAACTCAATGAAAAATACATGGGACACTCCAAGGACTCGAACCAAGGATATTACTAAAGTAAATTTAATGAAAAATACTGTACATGTGGCACTCCAAGGACTCTAACCTAGGAGACAGAAATTCTGCACATTTGTGCATTACGCTATAAAGACCGTTAAAGATGCACAAGGCTAAGATATATTGGGTAAATTGGAGTTGCCAAAGACCTTCCTAAAACACAGAAATTATATAAAGATCGAATAAACTTTATGCGCATCTTAATACCGAAGGAGCCAAGACTCTCCAAACATTGCTTCCGAAGGAATATAAATGATACCAGTGGAACAATTAATACCCCGAAGCTAAGCCTACATAAACAAACTCTCGCTCTCTCCGTTCATTCCTATAT
Source organism: Paralithodes platypus (assembly GCA_032716605.1). Taxonomy (NCBI): domain Eukaryota; kingdom Metazoa; phylum Arthropoda; class Malacostraca; order Decapoda; family Lithodidae; genus Paralithodes; species Paralithodes platypus. The sequence continues at coordinate 217,413 of CM064574.1, forward strand.
CCCGGGCACCTCGGGGGCAGGACCTGACGTTCGGAATCACTACTTATTGACAACCTTGTTGCGTGCTAGCAGGAGACTTATGAATGACCTTACTAGTTTTCAGGCTGCAGTCGTGGGCCCGGAATATACTCAAAAAAACAAATAAAATAAAAGTTCTACAGCTAAAAACATTAAATTTAAAGTTACCCTTCCTAGCATAATCCCACCCCCTATCTCCCAGAATATACTAACAAAACAATAAAAATAAAAGTAATAAATCTAATAAGTACCACCCCATTTAAATAAAAGTTATAAATCTAATAAGTAACACTCCATTCTTATCAATTACAAACTCAAATTTACTTTAATAAACTGATGAAAGCATATGGTCCTCCCGGGATTCGAACCCGGGACACCACAACCAGAATTTAATAAACTAATGGCATCATATGATCCTCCCGGGATTCGAACGCGGGACACCACACCCAGAACATAAGCACCTTAAGCCATTACACCAACAACTTTACTTCTAAACTCAATGAAATCAACAAATACATGTGGCACTCCAAAGACCCTAACCTAGGATACTCACACCAAAATTATACTTTAATTTTGAAGTTAATCCCCCCACCCAAAACTATTCTCCCCCACCCGAGAGATATGCTCCGCGGTTCCAATTTTAAATTTGTTAACTAACTTACTGCATTCAATCCCCATTTCAGGGTAGCAGTACTGTACAATGGGCAGATCCCTTCTGGCACTCCTCCATTCACATTCTGGATAAGTATATAGGTTACAAGATTCAATTTTTGGCAAGATTCGGATATCATCTCAAATAACTTTAATTTTACTTTCATCACAGCTGCCCTTAGACAGTTTTATTAAGCTTAGGAAACATCAGTACGAATCAAATACGCTTTGATGCCATAGACCCTTCATAAACTTAATAAAATTGAAGGAAAACTACAATAAAGCAGGAATTAGTCTGGATTTACATTTAGTGAACACTTTTCTATACATTTGTGATAACCATTCACTGAAGTCCCCGATCATTAGGGCACCCACCCTAACCCAGCTATACGTCAGCAGGGAGTACATGGTGGTAAAAACTGCATCAAATATAATACTTAGCCATTTTGATTAGTGGTCTTAGTCTTTTTACTGCGTTCCTTTAAGTTGTTGGTTTATTTTTGCAAGTTTTACATTATAATTTAAGTTAAAAAGATAGTTCAACTTTCTTACATTTGCCCCATTTTTATAACTTTTTATGTAATTTAGAAGAACTCCGCCTTTGGCCGAGCCATTTTTCTACCGAAAAAGGCACCAATTTATTTTGAGTGTCTTTAGTATTTATTTAAACCTTTGAGGTCAATAGGAATTTTTTATTAATTTATATTTTTTCACAAAAACTTTACTTCTAAACTCAATGAAATCAACAAATACACGAGACTCTCCAAGGACTCGAACCTAGGATACTCGCACCAATATTCCGCACATTTATGCATTATGCTATCAAGACAATTAACGTGAAAGGTCATAGTTTAAGTATTACGCTATCAAATCATGCCAAAATATTACAATCCTTCGTAACCGTACCTATTCTTCCATCACTATCACACAACGTTAATAAAGTATCCTACTTCTTCCACTGGGTTATCATTTTAAAGTTTACCCTGTAAGCATATCATTTGGCTACATTCATGTTTATAGAGGATATATCACGTTAGGCTGGATTTAGAGGTTGGAATAGAAATGGGGGAGGGGGAGGGGGGATTCAGGGCGCTACAGGACAGACAGTCACTTTCAACGTCAATACTAATATTCGCCGCGCTCCCTTCAAGGTCCAGTACTAACGTCTCATAGTTTCTCGAACATTAACTGATTAATATGCTGTTGGCATAGTTGGCAGAATATACTAAAAATAAATTACAGTACGCTACGTCAATACTCATATCCGCCGTGCTCCCTTCAAGGTCCGGTACTAACGGCAGATACCTTCTCGAACTTGTACTAGTGAACTACATAGGCACAGCATATACTAAAATATTTTAGTATGGACAATTTTCTATCAAAATATGTACAAAGGGTACTTTTTAAGCTTGATTGAAAATTTTAGAGCAAACTAAAAAAAATCTATCGAAAAATGATTTTTTTTTTTTTTAAAGTTGGATTGAAAGTCTACAGAGCAAACCAAGAAATGTTTCTATCGAAAAATGCACAAGGGGTGCTTTATTTTAAGCTTGATTGAGGTCTAGAGGGCAAACACAGTAATAACAAATAAATAAGCAATTAAATACGCCGCTCTATAGATAATATTTCTTATATTTTATTTTATTTTAAGCCGTGAGAGTCTTGTTCTAGACTCGGTGGTCTGGTTAAACAAACTTTTAGTTAATTTTAGCAAGCGTTTTTTCCACAGCGATTTTGAAGTTATTTTGACTTTATATTGACTGTCAAAGTTTTGGTTCGTTTAGTTTGCAAGTTTTAAATTTTAATAAGTAAATAAGCAAATAAATCAGTCGTTCTATAGATATTAATAATAAATACAATGGGGAAGGTGACCGAGTATATAGATAAAGATTAAGTACTGTGGGACCAGGTATTACTATTAACCGTTAATTTGCTAATGCAATACCGAACATTTAGGCAACCGATTTTAAAAGCAATATATTCTAATTCAGTGCACGCTCATTTAATTTAATTATTTTATAGCTTTAAGTTTAATTTCCGATAAATTTTAATGAGTTTTACCACAATTATATAAGGTGGCGTTTCTATTATTTTACATTTTAGTTATATTAATTTGAACAGTAACTTTTAGTTACTTTTAAAGTTTTATATATACAATTTACTTGCTAATGCAATACCGAAGATTTAAAAGGAACATTGTAATTCAGTCCAGTAATTTCATTTCACATTAGAAGTTTGTGGTTTTCAAAGTTTAAATTCCGATCATTTTACATTAATTTTGACACATTTTTGTTTGCTTCGATAATTTTAGATTTTAAAGTTACTTTTATTAATATGAACAGTACCGGTACTTAATTTCAAAGTTAGGCTATATATTTGAATTGCTGTACAAAGTATCCATACTTAAAAAGTTTGCTGGATTGCCCACTTTAGATAGATAAATTATATAGTCGCTTTTACTTTGCCACAGACCTATGAGAGTTCCGTATGGAGCTCAGTGGTCTGGTTAATCTGCTCTACATAACTAACTTTTACTTTGCCAGAAACCAGTCTAATTCTATGCAAAACTATCCACCAATTGTAATATTACTTTACTGCACATTTACTCCTAATTTCATAGATTTATTTATACTTTTAATTTTCCTATTTTATATTTAGCGTGATTTCTATTACTCATTTTGACTTTAATTTGAATTTGTCCCAGTTTAAGTTTGATTATTTTTAAAGTTTTAAAATGAATTATCTATATATTTATCTAGCCAGTATTATTACTTAGTTTATTAAGGGGGAGGAGGGGAGGGGATCATTCTTAACCAACATTGTCAGACTAATTTCAACAAGGGACGTTAATTTACAACCAACAAATCCAACATAACATAAATATATCCTATCTAACTTCACGAACCTTATTGAACAGAAGCGATGTGTGTGGAGAGTTGAAGTAGAGGATTGAAGATAGACGATTGGAGATCCTAGCGACGTTAATCTTCAGACGTTGAGCTTGAAATAATCTTGAGACGTTGGGAAGGTCTTGGTCGGCTGTACGATCCTTGTGCTGTAAAGCGTAGACAAAGGTTAGTGGATTCCATGGTATACAGATTTGGATATACTGTACAAAGGTTAGTGGATTCCATGGTATACAGATTTGGATATACTGTACATGCATCAAATTTTAAGACCGAATGCTCCACACATACGTGCAGTGTCCTAATGGCGGTGTTCCAGGCAACCCTGTTAAGGGCTGCTCCACTTTTCAATTTTTTGGATTTGAGATTGGCACGTATAGTCTGATCACAAGTTTGTTTTAAAATAATAATTTCAGGACAATTTAAATGCTTGTTTTTCACTTATTTTGTTTAGGGCGTTTCGATAATTATTATTTTAAAGAGCGTCTTAAAATTAACATATAGCTCAAAAGTTACCGTTCAAATTAAAGAAAAAAATCCTACCCAAAGCTTTTACTCTAAAATAATTATTTTCATTAAAAGTGACCCATAATTCTTTACCATCAACATATATAGCTTCAAAACAATAAGTCAAATTATACCGGTAGCTATAATAACCTATTATGTTCTCTCCACCAACCAACTCTACTCCTAAAATTGATTAATGAAATTAACACACACATACCGGATTCCAAACAACTATGCAGAACATCTTGAACATTAACCTCTATAATTATACTATTTCGAAACCATCAGCCAGGGAATGGGTACAAATTTACAGCTCATTTGCTCTAGTCCTTTTTGAATTACAGACAATACAACTCAAAAACTAAAATAAATATAGAATACATAGAAGGGGAATGGTACAGTAACTGGATAGATAAAACAATTTCTAGCCTACTTATATAATAACAGGGTATAGATTACTATTATTAGAAGACTAAATACTATCTACCGACCTTTTTTTCCTGCTGGCCAATAGAGACTCTTTTAGGGGGAACCACCCATGTGTCCATAGATTTTTATTTTTTTAACAAAGTGAGTATTTTTAAGCTTCAAGGTATAGGGACCAAACTATATACTGTAAATCTCTTCTTAGAGTATAAAATACATTAAGCTATTATTCCTTAAATTGTAAAACTTTCAAAATTAAACTAACTAAAACTGGGACGACAAGATAAAGGTAGAAGAACTAATCAAATATTAATCAAACTTTAAATTAATACTTTCACTTGAAACTTCCCATTACATTAAACAATGAAACTATTTACAATACAGTATGTACAGTTGCCCAAATAACTTCTGGTCCTATGTGATCTTATACATTTAAATTTAATGACATTAAGATTTATTATGCAGTACAGTTGTTGTTGTTGTTGTTGTTCCCCAGGCTGCCTGGCCGAACAGCCCCAAGGTCCCGAGCAAGGCCAAGGCCATAGAGCGCCCCCACAAAACCCTCCCTGCTTACCACTAACAAAGCCCGGGTGACCGAAGCCACTCTAAGGCAGGGAGCTGAGGAGGGCGCGGAAACGCCCGGGAAACCAAAGCCCCACCCAAGGCCCTGTGCCCCTCAGCAATTATGAAGGGAAAGTTGAGGGGCAAGGGAAAAATGTGACGCTTTGGCTCCCAATCTGCCAACTTTTAGGTTGGCAGTAAGGAGGTCGATCCACGGAAAAGACGCCGTCACTTGAGATCTAGAAGATATATAAGTAAGAGGAACAGTCAGAGTAAGCTATGGGTATGGCAGAGATCGCTCAGCTCTCACTCTGATAGACCAGCCCATCACCACATGACTAGAACCCAATCCTCTCGGCATCAGCTAGGAAAGGCCCTAGAAAGCCGCCTTTGGCGGAGGGATAGCTCCCCTATTTCAACTCCTTTCGGAGTTGGGCACCCGCCCAACAGTACAGTACTTATCTGAAGATTACTCAACTCCTTATTCATATTTTTTCACCAACCAACTTGTGGCACTCCAAGGATTCGAACCTAGGATACTCTCACCAAAATTCCGCGTATTTATGCTATAAAGATGAATAGTATACTGATAATTTCTTTAATAATTCACTCCAACACCAAACACCTCAAAGAAATTAATGAAAGCATGTGATCCACCGGGATTCTAACCCAGTTACCACATTCAGATTTTAAACACTATCCATTACACCATCAAGACTTAAAAACATCACAAGGAATAACTTTGATGGACAACTGTACAAAGACTGCTAAGCTTAAAATAAACTAAATACTAACCGAATATGCCTAGTAGTCTTGTAGGGAAGTAGTGGTAGTAGTCCAATCCAGAGAATATTAGTCTAGTCCTGTAGTAGTAGTCCATTGAAGATAGTAGTCTTGTAGAGTACTGGTAGTAGACCGGTAGATGGTAGACCATCGTTGAATCCAGGTACCATACTAGCTAGAACAAATATATTAGTTATATGGATTCCGTGCCATTTCCTAGCCTAAGATTTTATACTCTAATTTGTTGTTCGATGTAGTAATTTACTGTACACCCTATGTGGTGGATTGAGTTTTTATTTCTAATTATTTGGCACAAGCATTTTTTTCACATAGCGATTTAGTCAATTGCTTTTGTCTATCCAAATAGGGTGTAAATTACTACTCCATTCATGCACTCATTTTACTATCATATAATTTAAAACTTGCAAAATAAACAAACCAAAACATACCAGTAACTATTCCTCAAACATATACCAAATAATGCACACTCAAACTTCATTCCATAAAAGATTTAATTACTGTATTATGCAGTTGTAGAACACTATGCATACATTCTTTATCCAGTAACGGTATTAATATAGACAACTTTGATTAAATATATATATTTTTTTTAATATTCTACAAATTCTATATATTTAAATTGAAAACTCCCTGCTATGGGGTATGTGCCTCAGTATATACATAAATACCCAATTTCATTACTTTAATTTCAAAGTCTTGACAAAGACTACTATTACAAAATGTCAAGTTACTTAAATTTATAACCGTTTGGGCTCTGTCTCAAGTCAGCCAACCCCAGCTATGGGATATGTGCCTCAGTATACCAGATTTTGGTAATTTAATTTCAGTCTTTATTTTTCAAGTTCAAGCAATTTATTTGCAATCCCTTTGTTTTTAACTATTTTAAAAATTTAATTTCATATTTAATTTGGCTTTCTATTGAAGTCTCAAGTTGTCAATATTTAAACTAAATAAGATTATATGCACACTCAACAACTGCATCGGAAAAAGTAAATTTTAATCATCTATACAAACAAAACTGGCACCTTCAACTTTCAGTATACAAATACTTCCTTTTATTCTGGCTACTGGAATATTTATTCAGCTTAGGTAGGGCTGTGAGAGTCTGAAGGTTGATCTAGTCATTGCCCTTTTGACTCTCCAAGGTCCCTCTTAAACTGCCAAATTTGTCTAATAACCAGAATATTGAAAGCAAATTGTATTCCAAAAGGATTAATACACCATGGGTTATTGACATTTTTAGCTCCATGTTAAACATTAACAAAAATAAAACTATATATATAAACAAATTTAGTCAATAACAAATAAGCCCTTTACAACTGTATTAATAAAATAAAACTATGAACTAAAATAAACTAGAGCCTATTATTTGTACCTATAACTAAAATATACCTCGCATACACAAAACTATAAACCAAGGCATCATCATCTCCATCTGCCTTCCCTACTACCATAAAAGATATTCATAATGACCATATACAGGTACCGGTACTGTTGTTGTTGTTCCCTAAGCTGCCTGGCCGAACAGCCCCGGTACTGTACTAATAACTGGTCACTTCTAGGCTATCACAAAGTTAAGAGCCGTAAGCAGTAATAAATAATTGCAATAACCTACCATGGTGATGGGCTGGTCTATCAGAGTGAGAACTGAGCGATCTCTGCCATACCCATAGCTTACTCTGACTGTTCCTTTTACTTTTATATTTTCTAGATCTCAAGTGACGGCGTCTCTTCCGTGGATTGACCTCCCAGTCTACCTAGATTGGAAGCCAAAGCGTCACATTTTTTTCCTTTGCCCCTCAACTTTCTCTTCATAATTGCTGAGGGGCACAGGGCCCTGGGTGGGGCTTTGGTTTCCTGGGCGTTTCCACACCCTCCTCAGCTCCCCGCCATGGAGTGGCTTCGGTCACCCAGGCTTTATTGTGGTCGGCAGTGAGGGTTCTGTGGGGGCACACGGTTATGGCCTTGGCCTGCTCGGGGCCTTGGGGCTGTTCGGCCAGGCAGCTTGGGGAACAACAACCTACCATTAAAATTCATTCAAACTATTTTATGGATATATAAATTTATAACTATTTCCAATGCTAATTCTCCTAAATTCAGCTATAAATCTACATACTGTATTGACAAGACTCAATAATCCCAAAAAAATTATCTCTCATATGCCAAAGCAACTCCCTATTATTTAGCTTCTACATGGGGGAAGGATTGCTAAACACCCATTGGTATGTGTTGGGTGCATGGGAGTAAAAAAATATTCCTACATTTCAAACTATAAATGCCCATTCAAGGTAACCTTCCTGTTTTCAATATTAAACAGTCAAAGCCAAAAGCCGATTTTTAACTTACAGGCTCGAGATCAGAAAATCAAAATTAAACACCAGAGTGCATTGTGGGTTCAACCTCTGGAATCGACAAAATCGTGGGGCAAAACTGGGGATTTCCCAAAACACTTTCAAATTACCAAGTAGGGTTTACAGAACTTTACAATTACTAATCTGGGCTCAAAATTAAGTTAATACCCGGTATAACAAGTACTGAACTTAAAACTTATACATTCTATTTTCTAACCAAATATTTCTAGCATTGGAGAAGAGTCAACCAGGGCATATTTTATAGCCAAATTAATCTGCCCATCAAAATCAAAAGTTCTGCCCAAATTACAGTATAAGGATTGCACTATTCACTGGATTTTAGATAAATAAAAGTTACTTTCTTCAGGCTAACCTTATAATGAATTCTTCACCTTCCAGCCTATTAAACTACACTAAAAAAAATCTACCAACCAACAATCCACTTTATTCAGCTAATTTGCAATAATGGGAAGTATCTAAACTATTAAATGGACAATTATTATACTTTGCTTTCATGGCTCTGACTTCTGCAACCCTTAAATCCTACAGCGCAAGTGGTGATGGGCTGGTCTATCAGAGTGAGAGCTGAGCAATCTCTGCCATACCCATAGCTTACTCTGACTGTTCCTTTAACTTATATATATATTTTCTAGATCTCAAGTGACTGCGTCTCTTCCGTGGATTGACCTCCCAATCTACCAAGATTGGAAGCCAAAAAGTCACATTTTTCCCTTGCCCCTCAACTATCTCTTCATAATTGCTGAGGGGCACAGGGCCCTGGGTGGGGCTTTGGTTTCCCGGGCGTTTCCTCACCCTCCTCAGCTCCCCGCCATGGAGTGGCTTCGGTCACCCAGGCTTTATTGTGGTAAGCAGGGAGGGTTCTGTGGGGGCGCTCGGTTATGGCCTTTGCTTTGCTTGGGGCTTTTCGGCCAGGCAGCTTGGGGAACAACAACAACAGCGCAAGGACTCCATTATATCACTTAATGTTAATACAAACTATTTTTTGCTATTTAACAACGACCCATGTTATTCAAAGGCTTTATCGAGATCTAATTAACTTTGTCAGAGTTCCATTAACTCTCCCAGACATATATGACGCGATCGCGTCATATGGAACTTATAACCAAAAACTCATATGACGCGATCGCGTCATATGGACTTATCTCTATGCCTCTCCAATAAGTTTATGACGCAATTTTGCGTCATATGAGCTCAGCAAGTCCAATAAGTTAGCTTACGATAAAACCGTTGGTGGCAACCTCAGCCTCCTCCGATAATTCTAACGGCCGCAGTGTTGTTGTGAGTGTAGTGCGAGGCAGTGGCAATGATCCTGGGGCTCCCGCCTCCTCGGACTTATTGGAACATAATATGTCGGAGGGAGTTAAAAGCTATGTAAATAATCTAATGGTAATCAAAATATCAAGATTAAAGACTACAGTATTACTCAAAGGGTTAAGTATCCTAGATCATTGCAAATTTATTCTGACACGGCACTAATATTTGATCAAAATCATTAAACTCTACCACAAGCAGAATTTAATTTGTATCTTCTAGTTTTCATTTAAAGTAATTTATTTATTACACTTTAAGATAAAATTCTCAATTCCACATTTACAGTTTTAATTGAAAGTTCTATAGCAACACTACACCTCTGGATACTGCATTCGCAACTCTGATCTTGCATTTATCTTGTGTCGTCCCAGTTTTGGTTTGTTTATTTTGCAAGTTTTACATTATAATACAGTCCTGTACTGCATTTTATTCTCCACAGAGTACCGTATCAACTATTTTAATGGAAAATTATTTTAGACTTATTCTAGGGAAATAGAATCTAGATAGAATCCTTTACGGCAGAATGTTTTGCTTTACAGTAATCCATTTCAAAGTTTATTGCTAAATAGTTATTTTTAAAAGTACAGTACTTTTGTCTTCACTGTAATATAGGGTCATTCCTGTTTTGGTTCCTTTGCAAGTCTTTACATTCAAATTTCTAACCAAGCTGCCAGACTAAGCAATTCAAAAGAAAGCATTAAAGTAAACCGTTTAACCCTTTCAAGCAATACAACTAAATATTCAAATTTTTGGTTACCATTACAATGTTTTCTTTACCTAAAATTCTACTTCGGTCATTTAAACTAGTAAACAAAGATTCTAAAGCAATAAATATCATCTCTGATAACCTGATTCCTATTAATCAATTTCACTATATAGAACCACACCTTATCGGATATTTTACCCAACCTATTCCTGTTTAGAGTACTGTATAAATAGATTCCTAGCATTTTTACACTACAGTATTTAAGTTCGGTTACTACTAAACATATGTACTTTTATATATTTACAGCCTAACACTTATTATAAACCTTTCTATCCATTGAACAGTACTGCATATCAAAAAGTATAAAGGGCTTATATGGTATACATACTATTTATTCACCAATGGAGCATTTTCAAAAACTTGCAATAGTGCATTAAAATTAATGTAGGTTAAGTAAATTAGGTTAAAGCTTTGATACAGCTGATTCATTGCTTTCCTTAACTTTTGGAGTTAAAGATACAAACTAATCAGTAACAAAGCTCTCCCATTCACTGTTACCTTGCCAAGTTCGGTTTGTATAAATTTACTCCATTAGCAATGTTTAAAGAACTCTACAAAACTTAAATTACTTCCAAAACACCAGCTTGGAAATTCTTTTAAGTTTATTCACCCATTCAGGATTAGGAAGACCATTTTATTCTTATCATTAGATTCTTTTATTCAGCTTAGGAAGGATCTACGGGTGTCAGAGGCATAATCTAATTGCTTTCAACCCCAAGACCTTGCTAAACTGCAGAAATTGTTTAATGATCTAATAAACTTTGATATTCTTAATCATGAGGGGGCAGACTCTCCAAACATTGCTTATGAAGGAATTAAATAATACCAGTGGAACAATACCCCAAAACTAAACAAGCCTATGTCCTCAACACCTCTCACTCTCCCGTTCATCCATATATCCTGGGGCACTATGGGGGCAGGACCTGACTTTCGGAATCAATACTTAACCTTATTGCTTACTAGCAGGAAGACAGTTTTTTTACCTTACTAGTTTTCAGGCTGCAGTCATGGGCCCAGAATAAAATAAAAAAAATAAAAAAATTAATAAACTTCTAAATCTAAAAATACTTTAAATGGACACTTAATCCTGCTGACATAACCCCCCCCCCCCCCCCTATATTTATACATAGCGATTTTGATTTTTTTTTTTTTTTACTGTGTTCGTATAAGTTTTGATTTGTTTATTTTCCAAGATTTACATTATAATTTCTTAAATTTTCTGCACCCTCGTCTCAAGTCATTTTTAGCCTCATTACTTTAGAAGATTTGTAACTTTCGCTCCATGTTGCCGATCTTAATAAATTGCTAATTTATTGGTTCTAATTTCCTGGCGACAAATAAAGTCCAGGCTGCAATATATGAGGAACCATACATTTTTCTACCGAAATAAGTATAAATTTATCTCAAAGGGGGTGTTTGGGCCATTTCTTTTCAGACATTTATAGCGGTTAGGGAGGAAACTAAAAACTTCACATTATCAATATTTACCTATATAGCAGTATTTTTTTTTCTTTTTTTTCTGTTAGGGCTCTGTCTCTAGTTGGCCACCCCAAGCCATGGGGTATGTGCCTCGGCATATACAGACAAACTGCTATCCATTTGGTTTTACTTTTCCATACATAAATACCATAAGGTCAAAAAATCAAAAGCCAACTGTATCCTGGTCGCTATTTCACATTTTATAATTCCCATAATCAGTTTAGTAAGGACCTCTAGGCATCCAAAGGGTAAAAGCTAAAGCACTTCGCCCTTTGACTACCACAAGTCCTTTAGCTCAAGAAAATGGAATTTTCCGTACAATTGAAAATATGGAGTCTTACTGAAGTTATTTGTATACAGATTATTTTCCATGCTGTATGGAATATCGTTATTCAAAATATTCTTAGATTCCGGGCACAATGGTACAAAACCCGCACTTTCCAAGTCAATACTCATATCAGCCACGTTCACTTCATGGGACAGGTACTAGCGGGTGATACTTTCTTGAACAAGTACTAGTGAACAGGCTGCCATCATAGGCACAGAATACTGTATACTAAAATAAATTGGGGGAATGTGCCAGAGTATATAGATATTATATAGATAAATATATTATTTATAAAGAATTATTTTGCTAAAGCATGGTTTCCACATAGCGGTTTTGACAATTTTTTTTTGTATTTTTACCATGTTCGTCCAAGTCTTTTTTTTTTTGTTATGCAAGTTTTACATTTAATGTTTTTTACACCAACCAACTTCACATCTAAACTCAATGAAATCAACAAATACATGTGGCACTCCGAGGACTCGACCCCAGGATACTCGCATCTAAATTCCGCGGACTATGCATTACGCTATCAAGACAGTTAATAGATACAGTATAGTACTGTGGGACCAGATACTACTTTCAACAGTTAATTTGTTAATGTAATAGCTAACATTTGGGAAACTGACTTCCCAAATTGACTAATTCCCTGAACGTGACGATAGTGCGTTGTTATGTGTGCAATTAGTTTGCTTGGGAACCAGATTAACTTGCTCATGTAGTAATGTACACCATAATGAGGTGGATTGTGTTCTTTAATTTCATACATTTTATTTTAGTAAGTGTTGTTTCCACAGCGATTTTGATGTGTTTTTTTGACTTTGTATTGTCTTTGTCCCAGTTTTGGTTTGACTTTGTTTGCAAGTTTTACATTTTAATTTAAAAGGAACATTCTACTTCAGTGCACGGTCAGATTTCATTGACGTGCAAAGTATCCAAACTTAAAAGGTTTGCTAAATTGCCCACTTTAGATAAAGATTAATTATATTTTATACTTTTCATTTGCCACAAAATTACTTTAAACCCAATTCAATACCAAACTATCCACCAATTATATTTTAAAGAAAATATATATATACTTTAGTGCATATAAACTTTTACTTTATTATTAATTTTTACAAATACATTAATTTTATATATTTTTCAAATTTGTCTTTAATTTATTAATTAGTATTTTACTTAAGCGTTGTTTCCACATATCTAGTTTGATTATTTTGTTTTTCTTTTTACTGTGTTCATAGAAGTCTTTTTGTAAGTTTTAACATTATAATTTATCTATATATTTATCTATTTATTATTACTTCTACTTCTTCACAGAGGGAAGAGGGGGAGGTTTAATTTACAACCAACAAATCCAGCGTAAGATTGATATATCCTATCTAATATTCCAACCTTATTTACATGTAGTGGTGAGTTGAAGTAGAAGTTTGTAGAGGCGATTGAAGATATTCTTGATAAGATGATTGAAGATTTCTTGACAAGATGATTGAAGATTTCTTGACAAGATGATTGAAGATTTCTTGACAAGATGATTGAAGATTTCTTGACAAGATGATTGAAGATTTCTTGACAAGATGATTGAAGATTTCTTGACAAGATGATTGAAGATTTCTTGACAAGATGATTGAAGATTTCTTGATAAGATTGAAGATTCTCGTCGACCGAAGATTCAATCTGCACAGCTCTTCGTGCGCTGTAACAATAGAAACTATTAGATATAGGCCTATGGATTGAAGTTAGCGCCATTTCCTATCCGAAGCTTTAAAATTTTGAAATGTATTAGCCTATTCATTAAAGTTAGCCCAAATTGCTTTACCACATTCTTCCAGAACTAAAACACTCAAAAAGTAGCTAAAATCACATTTATATCCTCTTCCTAATAAGGATGCCAATACGCTTTAACTTAAGACGTGCGCATGGGGGGTATGAGACACCACACGTATTTGAGCTGTTCCCATCACCAACAGTTATTTTACCATAAATAGCATTAATATTTTACGATTATTATAAAGGTAATAACCTGTTACAGCAATAAAAAAAAAGTGGAAACAGCGTTTGGATGGTCAAAATCAGCGATACAGGCCGGGAGTTACATAATGTATGGCTGAGGCAACCTCCCTCCTCTCCACTCTTCCCCAAGTCTGGAGAGAGATTGTCAATCAATTCTCTCTCTCTCTCTCTTGCACTCACTTGGTAACAGTGATGACAACGCTCTGCTTGCAACTCGCTAATGTTAGCACGAAAATAGACCACAGAATAAGGGAATAACAGGGAAAATAGGTGATAACTGAAGGAGGGGGGGAAGTGGAAGAATGATATTTGGCATGGCCCATGGGCAAAAAAAAATATATAAAAAAATAAACTTTTTTGGAGTTTTAAATGAATTTTTTTTAGCCCAGGATCTTAAAGAGTCTTCCCGCAGTCACCCGGGGAAACTCTTAAGTCTTTTCCTGCACTTGCCGGGTTAAGGGGACATGGGCCAGTTTTCTGGACCACTTTCTCCCTCAGGTTTAGCCCCATTAATTTTCAGATGTCAAGAAGTTTGCCCCATTAGTTAGTCAATTTTAAGACTTTCCACCCCATTTATAAGACAATATTTAGAACTTTCCTGCTATTTACGTGTCAATTTGTTCCCTGCCGAACAATAGTAAGCCTGTATTGTTGGAAGAATCGGCCTTCGGCCAGGACATTTCTCAACCGAAAAATGTAGAAATTAATCTAGAAGGGGGATCTAATGGAATTTTTATTTTTTTTAATTTGATGGAAGTCTACAGAGAAAACTAGAAAAATAATTATTGCATGCAAAAATCACCCCAAAAGTGAACCATCCCCCCCTTTAACATTAACTTAAAAACTACAAGAGCAACTAGGCATTACTCTAGTCC
Source organism: Paralithodes platypus (assembly GCA_032716605.1). Classification (NCBI taxonomy): domain Eukaryota; kingdom Metazoa; phylum Arthropoda; class Malacostraca; order Decapoda; family Lithodidae; genus Paralithodes; species Paralithodes platypus. Next base: position 232,424 of record CM064574.1, read on the forward strand.
CTCCCTAGCCCATTCAGTACCAGGGACTCCCATCTTTGTACTGTAAGCATATTCTGGCAACTTAATGAAAATGTTATCAATTACTGTGTTATGCTTTTTCCAACCAACTTCACCTTTAAACTCAATTAATGAAACCAACAAATACATGTGGCACTCCAAGGACTCAAACCTAGGATACGCTCATTGAAATTCTGCGCACTGATGCATTACGCTATCAAGGAAATCCTAGGAAACTCTTCTACCAATCATAAGGCTTCAAACTATTTCAATCAACCCTTTTAACCCCTTCAGACTCTTATGACACAGAGGTTGCCAACATAAGAGCCACAAATAAAACTTCAGACATCTAATAACATCAACAACAAAACAATTCCAACACACAGAAAACCTACCCCTAACCAATACAGTACAGTACCACCCATACCGGTACTGTACTGTACTGTACTAGACCTCTGCCAACCTTACAAAACCCGAACCTGACTCAACCCGACGAGACATAACGACTTACCTCCTATAAGACCTTAATAACCAATCCTCATCTTACCTATTTACTTACCCTCAAAACACTTTCCAGTCCTTAATGACCTTGACCTATAGTTAAAACTATGTAGGGTACAATACCTGTACTCACTATTTAGACATCCTATCTGTAGCCTAGATCCCATTCAACTAACAAACTTCCCTTCCCCTCAGCAAGCAACTCTATGCCTGTGCAGTAATCTGGAGATCTGAAATACTCCGAGCAAACTGCACATATAAATATCAAGAAGAGGTTGCTAGATTAGCAATAAGAAATAGAGTTCTCTCACTCTTATAATTACCTCTCCAAAATTAGTTTTCTGCCCACAGCTAACTCAAAAGACAACTGCAGAGGTTGAAGTAACTAAACTAAAGGTTTCTAAATACCCCTGACGGTAACAAAGGCTTTAAAGTATCCCTAATCGGCTCAAAATTGCGTCATATGTCTGAGAGGGTAACTACCACAGATCCTTCCCAAGCTTTATAATATTGTCTAAATATAGTTTAATCTTAGGAAACTTCTAACATAAGGCTTCAAACTATCTCCACCAACCCTTTTCCATAATATACGCAAGCCCAGCCTGGGCTTCTAACCTAGCTGAAACACATCATAAGACCTTACAGACTATTCAAAACAAAGCCCTGAAGATCATTACAGGCTGCACAGCTACTGCACCTACAGATCATCTACATCAAGAAACCAAAATCCTCAAAGTCAAAGACCATCTGGACATAAGAGGCACTCAATTCCTGGCAGCAGCCTCCACGAACCAAGACCACCCACTAAACTACATGGCAACACACCCACAGACACCAAGAAATATCAAAACAACACCCAGCACACGGTATCACACAATTATTGTCCTCTCTCCCTCCCTGCCCACCCCGAACCAACTTCCAGAAGCACATCCATACTCATATCTCTCGCCAATCCATCCACTCCCTCACAGACAACACGCAGCTGCATGCACGACCTCCCGAAATCCATCCTTCCGAATCCTCCCTCCCTCGCGAGGACAGAGTCCACCTGGCCAGGCTGAGATGCGGACACCATCCAGCTCTCCTGAGCTATCAGAAGAGACTGGATGACTCCGTTGTCGACGCCTGCCCGGGATGTAACACAGCACCCCATACCATTAAACACATCATCGAAGACTGCATTTCACACAACCACTTACGCCAACAACACAACCTACACTCAATGAGAGCTCTGTGGGAAAGCCCGATCGTGGCCATGGCCTTCCTCAGGGACTCGGGGCTGTTCGGCCAGGCAGCTTAGGGAACAACAACAACTTCACCTCTAAACTCAATGAAATCAACAAATACAAGTGCCACTCAGAACTCTAACCCAGGATACTCATCAAAATTCCGCTCACTATGCATTACGCTATCAAGACAATGAGGGAGCCTGTAATCTTTGAAGAATTGGAAGAGATTTTTCTACCGAAAAATTCAAAACTTATTCTAGAAGGGGGATCTAATAGTTTTTTGTTGTTTTAAAGTTTGATGTTGGTCTAGCGAGAACAATAATGAATTATTATGTTTGTTCACCTACCAACTTCACCTCTAAACTCAATTAAATCAACAAATACATGTGGCACTCATACGACTAACCAAGGATACTCACACCAAAATTCCGCGCACTTATGGATTACGCTATCAGGACAAGAACAAAGGATACATAAATGATCAAATAAATACGCCCATCCTCCCTTAACCAAAATATTATTAAAACTTACATTTTTACTTTATAATTTATAACGAACACCTTACATATTGAAACAAAATTTACAACAGACCATGTACAGTTCCCCACATTACTTCTGGTCAAATGTGAACATACTTAATATAATGCGCACAATTAAATTAATAATTATTATGCAGTGGTTAACTCTTCACATTAGTAAACTGATCATTAAAATAAAATACTAAAGTCTTGCATAATTTTACTCTCCTACACAATATCAATACTAGGAACACAACTTACTTTGCCAACTGTACAAAGACAGCTAAACTTAAAATACCAAACCCCACAAAATACTAACCGAATATTTGTCTTGAGAATTGTTCAGTCCCACAACCTTTTAGGCCCTCTCGTCCAAAAAGTCAGTCTATCACCAGGTACCATCACTAACTCTTGGTCCAACGCATATCAGCACCAGGTACCATCACCAACTCTTGGTCCAACGCACATCAGCACCAGATACTATCACTAACTCTTCGTCCAACGCACATCACCAGGTACCATCACTAACTCTTCGTCCAACGCCGCACACAGATGGTTATGTACGGTACCAGGTTCTCTCACACAGAGGTCGCAGTATCCGTCTTGCTCTGCTGGGAGGAAGGACTGAAAATTAAAACCAATCTTAGTTTTGAGTTTTCTAGACTTCTCACTCATGTTTAGCCTTATTACTTAAGAGATTTCGACATTCACTCCATTAGTTTAGAGACGTTTTGTGTCTTGTAGCTGTATTTATCCTGTCGAACTATAGCGAGCCAGCAATATGGGAGGAACTACCCATTGGCACAGGCATTTTTCGGTAAATTTCTATAATTGCACCTATACGAGCTAAACAAATTTTTATTGTATTTAACAGGAAGGTACGACGAGTTAAGTGATGTGGCATAGGTGGCAATATGCGGAAATGGATTATAAGGGCATTCCACCCGCTCTGACAAAAGTCTATCAATATAGGTGTGACACAGATTTTACAATGTTTCAGAGAGACATTAGCCTAACCTAACTACCTTACCTAACCTATCCTAGTATTATGGGTGGTGGCTGCCGCCCCCACACCCCCGCTGGTTGGGTAAAACGGTAGAAATCCAGTTGGGGTGGAGTGAGTAACTGTAGATTTTCGTAAGGGGGTCAGAGGGGGTGGAATGCCCTTATAATCCATTTCCGCATATGGTCACCTATACCACATTACTTAACTCGTCGTACCTTCCTGTTAAATACAATAATAATTTGTTTAGCTCGTATAGGTGCAATTAGAGAAAATTCCCATTTTTCTACTGAAAACTGCACAAATTTATCGCCAAGGGAGTTACGAGAGAATTTGTAATGGTTCATGGTGGGTGAGGGAGGAAAGCAATAAAGATATATATATATATATATATATACCAAAGTTACCAGTTGATTTTACTTACAGTATTTAGATTTTATGCAATTTTAAAAGGATAAATTGCGAATGGAGAACTTACAATTTGAGGGTGCAGCACTTTCCCTGCAAAGTCTCTTCCACCACAACAAAAGGCACCAAGTCTCTCTCACCAAGTCTCTTTCACCAGCAAAGGCATCAAGTCTCTCCCACGACTCGTTCACCACCACCAGGCACTTCTCGTTCACCACCACCAAGTCTCTTCCACCACCACCACAGGCACCAAGTCTCCTTCCACCACACCAGTTGGATTTAGTACAGCACCCCCACACATACACCTGTTAAAACAGATTTTGAGGCCATAGCACGGTTGGTAGAGCACTCTCCTGCAAATTGAGAGGTTCATGGTTAGACTCTCGGACCAGCCAGCGTGCTATTTGGCAGACATCAAGTGTTGTTGGTGAACAGCGCGGTCTAGCAATCTGTCATAACTGTTCACGAAGTCTCTGATCAGGGCACCCACCCTAGCCCAGCTCTCGAGCAGGCCGTGAATGGTGGCAAAAACAATCATTCGCTAGCCCAGCTCTCGAGCAGGCCGTGCATGGTGGCAAAAACAATCATATTCGCTAGCCCAGCTCTCGAGCAGTCCGTGAATGGTGGCAAAAACAATCATATTCTACTTATATTTAAATTAAAAATTAGAAAAGCAGACACTAAACCAATAATAGGATATACCGGTAGTCTTTTAGGTCCAGGTATAGAATAGATTAGCTGCATTGTATACTACCTGCCATTAGGTTTGATGCCAGAGATGTGTAATAAGCTATAACCTACTGTATATATAAGTAATAAGTTTTTAAGATTGAGTACACTATCAATATCCATTTTAGAATTATGGATATCAATCTAATCATGCATATATAAAAAGATAGGAAAGAGTTAAGTCTTTTATCCCACATACTACAGACTACCTGGTAGACAAAGGTTAGGTTAATCACAAATACTATAGCCGCCTGTACGAACTAGGTACTATTACCATTTACCATACTATACCCGGTTCCAAGTAGGCAAGGCAAAAATTGTGACTCCTAAGCTCTAACTAAAAAAAAAAGGGCTAGAGCAAGGGAGCTGTACATTTACACTTTTATCCCATTGCCCTTCCCAAATGGTAGAAATATTAGCTCTATTGTGAATTATATGTTAATGTTAACCCCTTCAGACTCATATGACTCAGAGGTTGCCAGATTAGCAATAAGAAAGGTAAGATTTTACGGTTTGACAGTTACAAGCCCCATCTATGTTTGTGTAGCCTATAGGTATGTTATATAATAGTCTTCAGTCCTATATATGTCCTTCCCGTCGCAAATGTATTATAAGGGAGATATAGGGTAAAACACAGTCTTGTCTGCATAATGACAAGTCCTGTTTTACGGGATTTCTGCTTTAGGTTAGGTTTCTTAGTTAGGTTCATGACAAGGTATCAGCTGGTAGGTATGGGATAAACTAGGGACACATACTAGCTGATAGGTAAGGGTTATTCTTGTATCCAACGTTCTACGTTAGGTTAATGTGTTTTTTTACTTCAAAAAATCGCTAAACCCGAGCCAAGTTTTGGCAAATGTTGGCTCGGGTTTTCAAATTTTGGGGTTTAATGGGTTTAAAAAAACATTAAAACTCGAGCCAACTCTCAAAATTCAATTACTGGGTTTTTTTACTTTGAAAAATGCCAAAAGCCGAGCCAACTTTGTTTCCCAATTTTGGGGTTTTTGTACTCTGAAAAATACCCAAATCCGAGCCAACTTTTGCCAAACTTGGCTCGGATTTTCACATTTTAATGTTTTCTTACTTTTCTATATTATATTTTCAGAGTTCTTCCCATATTACCCCTATTATTCCCCTTTTACCTCGCAATTTCCCTGATATTCATAGACCTCCCCACTAGTGGGCCGTGTTTTTAGATTGTTGGATAATGGGTAAATACATGTACTCATTTGCGACAGTCCTTGGTATAAAACAACACTGTATCAAAGAAAAAATGCAAAAACAAACAAACACATGCTAAAACTAGTGACGGTCACCCCACTAGTGGCCGTGTTTTTAGATTGTTGGATAATGGGTAAATACATGTACTCATTTGCGACAGTCCTTGGTATAAAACAACACTGTATCAAAGAAAAAATGCAAAAACAAACAAACACATGCTAAAACTAGTGACGGTCACACCGTATCAATTTACCATAAGAAATAAGAGTTCTCTCACTCTCATAATTACCTCTCCAAAATTAGTTTTCTGCCCACAGCTAACTCAAAGACAACTGCAGAGGTTGAAGTAACTAAGCTAAAGGTTTCTAAATACCCCTGATGGTAACAAAGGCTTTAAAGTATCCCTAATCTGCTCAAAATCCCGTCATATGTCTGAGAGTGAAGTATTAGCCTACTTATTTAGAACAGGGTATAGCTGGAAGTTTAGGGTTAGTCTTATACAATGTACTAGGTACACATACTAGCTGGTAGGCAAGGGTTAGTCTTATCCAACATACTAAGAGTTTCTTTCCAGCCGACTGTAAATTGCAATCTTAATTACCGGTACTGTATTATGATTAGAGGTATCGGCAAAATAGCGGTCTAAATTCTAATCATGAAAACTTTGCAATACTGTACTGTAATAATATCGAGACAATGGTTTCATATTTATCAATTAGGCATCAAGAAATTATCTAATAAACAATTCAATTTGCAATCATCTGAAATTAAACCAACTATAGGTCTAGGTTAGTTAACTAGAGTAAAGCCTTTCTAGATCTTTAGTTATTACGCATCTCCCCCCTCATGAATGAAACTTTGAAATGTAGTATACAATGCAGCTAACCTATTATGGTAGATAAAATGGACCGCTTTAAACCCGGACCAAAACACAATTTTACCAATAATGGTTAACTTTTCAGACTTTGATTGTCATTATATACACAAAAACAGTGGAAGTCTCCCTCACTAGGTTTATAAAAAATTCTCAGTACTGTATCTACCTCTTGTTAAGGGCGAACTCCGAAGTGAAGATAAGCCCGTCATAGCCCTGGCTTCGTAGCGGCAGCGGAGAATCCTTAACAGCGGACCATATGGCCTGTGGTCTTCAAGAAGCTGCAGAGGAGGCGAACCACCTGGGATAGTCAGAAGTCTTCCAGTCCCGCCAAGGATGATGGTGAAATCAGACACACCAAGGCACCAGACTTTCTCTGCGGGAATAAAAGATTTACCGTAAATTAAGATAAACTAATAATACCGTAATACTGTAGTCAGTTTCCTTCTAGCACCTGTATCACCGGATTTTTGACTAAATTGTTAAGGGCAGTGGGGGGTCTAGGGGCGGCAGCCTCCAAATTAGGTCAGGTTAGGTTAATTACGATACAGCGAGTAAACTATCTCAGACTAATTGGGGGGTGGCCACTTCTGAAATTTTAGATTTTCCGAGATATACAAATTCCGACCTGTGTCGGACAACAGAGGGAAAACTTCCGAATAGGAAGGCATAGTCCCCGACACCATAGAAAACCGAGATCACCTTACCACTGCTAAACTTTAGATTACAGCATTGCATGTGAAATTAATCATATTAATTATAAATAACCTTATCCTTAAGTTTTCAGGGACAAAAGTACAGTACATAGTAATTAATATTAACACAATAGTTAAAATACACAGGCTTGCATTAGTCCTAAAAACCACTTAAAACAGAGTGAAAGAATAAACCGGACACAAATCCCGTCCAACTGATATTTGCAGAGATCAACAGGGACCTGTCTGACATTCAGAGAAGTACAGTGCAAATTTCCGAGTAAAACGAGTGTTATAGGCCTAGAGCATTTACTGTACAGGGTATTGTCGTCCGAGGCAGCGGGGGAGTCACTTAAGTTTGTTAACGGCCACGAGAATCCATGTACAATTGAAAGCCTTATTCTAAAGAATTACCGGTAAAAATTGCACAACCAACCGGATGAGTTTTTCAGGTAAATTTTTTTTCTTTGATATAGAGTTTTTGGTAAATATCTATAATTGCACCTATACGAGCTAAACAAATTATTATTGTATTTAACAGGAAGGTACAACGAGGTAAGTGATGTGGTATAGGTGGCAATATGCGGAAATGGATTATAAGGGCATTCCACCCTCCTCTGACAAAAGTATCAATCTAGATGTGACACGGATTTACAATGTTTCAGAGAGACATTAGCCTAACCTAACAACCTTACCTAACCTAGTATTATGGGTGGGGGCTGCCGCCCCCACACCCCCGCTGGTTGGGTAAAACGGTAGAAATTCAGTTGGGGTGGAGTGAATAACCGTAGATTTTCGTGAGGGGGGCAGAATGCCCTTATAATCCATTTCCGCATATTGCCATCTATACCACATCACTTACCTCGTCGTACCTTCCTGTTAAATAGAATAATAATTTGTTTAGCTCGTATAGGTGCAATTATAGAATAATACCTATTTTTTTAATACCGAGGACCATCGCATTATTATTTTCCCATTATCCATCAATCTTAAGACACTGCCCCCCTGATAGTTGGGAAGGCTATGAAGATCAGGGAAATTGCGGGGTAAAAGACGAAAATAAGGGGTAATATTAGCCTATCCTAGTATTATATGTGGGGGCTGCCACCCCCGCTGGTTGGGTATTAACCTCAGAAGTGCACATGGGGGTAATTAGACACCTCTGCCTGTGCGCATGTATTTGAGCTGTTTCCATCACTAAAATATTAATTTTACCATAAATAGCATTAATACTTATCCATATGCGCCTATTATAGGTTGATTATAAAGGTATTAGCCTGTTACAACAATAAAACAAGTGAAAACAGCGTTTGGATGGTCAAAATCGGCGATACAGGGCGGGAGTTACATAATGTATGGGTGAGGCAACCTCCTTTCCCGCCAATTTCCCCCAAGGCTGGAGAGACACTGTCGATCGATACTCTCTCTCTCGCACTCGCTTGCTAACAGTGATGACAATGCCCTGCTTGCAACTCGCTAATGTTAGCACGAAAATATACCTCAGAATAAGGGAATAACAGGGAAAATAGGTGATAACTGAAGGAGGGGAGGAAAGTGGGGAAGGAGGGGAGGTAGAGGAGTGATATTTTGCATGGTCCAGGGGCAAAAAATAAATAAAAAAATAAAAAATATATATATTTTTTTTTTCGATGTTTAAAGTGTATTTTTATTTTTATCGGACTCTTAAGAGTCTTCCGGCAGTTCCCGGGTTAAAAATAAAGGATGGACGGGCGCTGAAAGAAAATAATGAAGTCCACACTGTTAACTCCACAATCTTCAGCTTTGGCGGTCGATAACAGGAGGTAAATATACAGTATGTTCCAGTATAATCCTGTGTGGCAGGTACCCCTGTACATGTATTTCAATAATTTGGCAAGGTTACAATATATAGGCCTATTTACATTTTACATTAATAAATAGTCCAATATACAGTACCAGATTAAGTTAGATTAAAGATATTGTTCAATGTTTCGGGAAGAATGTAGTTACCGGGTGTACCACTACCGACATAAAACATAAAATCATCTATAAATACTTATAATAAAATAAATACTTATAAATCTATAATACTAAGTTAGGTTAGGTTGTTTGGTTAGGGTAATGTATTTTTGTATCCAAAGGCAGTCAAAATAGATGGGAACATGATGGTGAGCGTCCGCGTAGTGTAAACAAGACGGCGGTACACCCGGTAACTACATTCTTGCCAATGTTTCTTAGTAAATAGGTATCTGAAAAACAGTTGCACCCGCTACACAGGATCTTAGCGAGGGGAGAAGGGGTGTTTGAGAGAGAGGAAGTTGTTGGAGTGGCTTTGTTAGGAGTTATTAGTCTATTATGGTAGAGAAAGCACCAAGACAAAAAATAATCATAAAAAATGGTTTAAGTTATAGCTTCTAAGTTAAATCAAATGACCTTATTTGCGCAAAAATAGACTAGGCCTAGAGTAAATATTTCAAAGTCCGTAAAGTTGCTCAAATGTCAGAAAAATGACCAAGTGAATTTTTCCAAGTTATTTGAAATCCTCTTATTAGCACAAAAATATAAAAGAGTAAATATTTCTTTTTAAGTCCATAAAGTTGCTCAAATAAAAAAAAATTATCAAAAGGAATTTTGTTGAGTTATTTAGGCTAAACCCTCTTTGTGCAAAAATATACAAGATTAAATATTTCAGTCCCCAAATTTGCTTTAAGTTAATTCAAATTGTCTTATTTGCGCAAAAATAGACAAGGTAAATATTTCAGTCTCCAAAGTTGCTTAAAAGTCAAAAAATTATCTAGCCTAGGCCTAGTGATTTTTTCTAAGTTATTTGAAATCCTCATTTGCGCAAAAATGTACAAGAGTAAATATTTCTAAGTCCGTGAAGTTGCTTAAATTTCAAAAAATTATAGTGATTTTTTCTAAGTTATTTGAAATCCTCTTATTTGCGCAAAATTATACAAGAGTTAATATTTCAAAGTCCCCAAACTTGCTTAAATGTAAAAAAAGGACCAAGAGTGAATTTTTCTAAGTTATTTGAAATCGTCTTATTTGCGCAAAAATGTATAAGAGTAAATATTTCAGTCCCCAGATTTGCTTAAATGTAAAAAAAGGACCAAGATTGAATTTTTCTAAGTTATTTGAAATCGTCTTATTTGCGCAAAAATGTATAAGAGTAAATATTTCTAAGTCCGTGAAGTTGCTTAAATTTCAAAACATGATGGTGATTTTTTCTAAGTTATTTGAAATCCTCTTATTTGCGCAAAATTATACAAGAGTAAATATTTCAAAGTCAATAAACTGTCAAGAATAACACCTACTTTACGAGAGAGCTTCCGTACCCGACACCGTCTTGCCACCGACTAAACTGGGTTTGTGTGTCGGCGGTACCAAAGTCTATCCCTGTGTCGCTCTCTGATTGGTTGAGGGGGCTACGGCGGTGCGCTCTCATTGGTCAGTCACCCCTTCCCTTTCCCCCATCTCTACCTTTCCTTTCTTCTCGCCCCATCACTCCCTCACCTCCTCCCTTCTCCCCATCACCTCCCCCTTTCCTTTGTTCTCACCCCATCAGTCTTCCCCGAGGCTTCACTTTGGGCGAAAAATTAGCAGGGTCATAGAGGGAAGGACTGGGGGGGGGGGGGGGGGGCAGTCCTACCCTCTATGACCCTGCTAATTTTTCGCCCAAAGTGAAGCCTCGAATTATATGAACCTCCAAATATTAGGACATTAATTTAAGGGGGGATAGGCCGGTTTGTTGGTCCATTTTCTCCCTTATGTTTAGCCCCATTAGTTTTCATATGCTAAGATGTTTCCCCATTAGTTAGTCAATTTTAAGATCTTTCGCCCCATTTCTTCGTCAATATTTAGACCTTTCGTGCTATATAGGTGTCGATTTTTTCCCTGGCAAGCCTGTAATGTTGGAAGAACCGGCCTTCGGCCGGGATATTTCTCGACAAATTAATCTAGAAGGGGGATCTAATGGATTTTTTTTTTAATATATATATTTGATGGAGGTCTAGGGAGGACACTAGAAAAATAATGAATACATGCAAAAATCGCCCAAAAAGTGAACCATTCCCCCTTCAGAGAAACTTCGACTCAGATAGGGGTCAAGGGACAGGAGTTCTCGCAGAGAGGCTCCAGTCCTGACATTATTCTTGACTTACAGTGTGCTGGCTTAATAATCCAATAGAATTGATAGCCTCTGAAGTCCTATTTTAACTAACTAGAATAATAGATAGTGGTCGCTTCGAAAACTTTTGGCCAATTATCTAAGTTACTTCTATAACCAGTCCAGTAGCAGGGACATCCTTTCATCATATATTGGCAACTCTTAGACGATTTTATTCAGCTCAGGAAGGACCTCCAGCAATGATAAGGCTTCAGACTATCTCAACCCAACCAACCCTTTTAACTAGCCTACCACAGATCCTTCCTAAGCTGCATAATATCGTCTAAATATAGCTAGAATTTAATATAACACACGTCGCTGGTACTCAAAGGGTTATCACCAAACACCCTCACATGAAATTAATCGTGGCATTAGAAGCCGCTCTCCTAAAACATAAATTTTATCGATATATTGTTTAGCCAATTTTATTGTTTACAGTTCATTCATATATTTACAATGAAATCAACAAATACACGTGGCAGTCCAGGGATTCGAACCTAGGATGCTCACACCGAAAAATACTTAACCCCTTCTGTACCGGCGACGTCTTTTTCATTTGATTCTAGCCATGTTTAGAAGATTTTGTGAAATATAACAAGGATCTGTGGTAGTAAAAAAAAAGGTTAAGCGAGTCTTCAGAGCTTGTTAATTGCCGGAGGACCTTTTTTAAGATGAATAAAATCGTCTAATAGTAGCCAGAGTAAAGTTAAAAGGACGCCACCGGTACTGAAAGGGTTGAACTATAATTTTCCCTTTGAGAGTAGGCTATGAAAACTCTCCTGAAAATACCCCCAATTAACTCTTTCACCACCATTACGTAATTTGTCATCATAATCTGGTTACCATTAGACGGTACAGTCGCGCTAATAAGTGATGTCTCGGCACCAAATATGTTTTGATCAATAATTGGTATCAGCAATATCAGCAATATCCAAGCTTGATTTCTTCATATCGAGTGAAATATACAAACATGTTCCTACACTAACCCACCCTATTCAACATCTGACAGACATTAATACAGCAACAGAGCAAGACAAACGTAATGACACACACACACACACCATCAAACTTAATATATTATTCTGAAGATAGCCCTTTGACACAAATTTGCACATTTCTCGGTAGAAAAAATTTCCCGATCGAAGGCTAGTTCCTCCAAAATTACAGGTTCGCTATAGCTCGTCAGGAAAATATCGGCCGCTAGAGGTCTTGGTATAAAGAAATAGGATTAAAGGTCTTAAAATCGAAAAATAATGGGGCGAAACCTGAGGGAGAGGGGGGTCCAGAAAAAACAACCACCTCCTCCTTAAATATGCTTAGAACTGTACAACACATTTTTACCCCTTCTGTACCGACATCGTGTTATTAATTTGATTCTAGCTAGACGATTTTGTGCAGTTTAAGAAGGATCTGTGGTAGGCCTATAGAATAGGTTAAGCGAGATAGTTCGTAGTATAGCATGTTAGTTGCTGGAGTCCCTTTTAAAACTGAAGAACATCGTATAATAGATATATTTAGACGATATTGTGCAGTTTAAGAAGGATGTGGTATAGCAATGGTTAAGTGAGATAGTCCGTAGTCTGTTAGTTGCTGGAGTCCCTTTTTAAACTGAAGAAAATCGTATTATAGCTATATTTAGACGATTTTGTGCAGTTTAAGAAGGATCTGCGGTATAGCAATGGTTAAGGTTAAGTGAGATAGTCCGTAGTCTGTTAGTTGCTGGAGTCCCTTTTAAAACTGAAGAAAACCGTATTATAGCTATATTTAGACGATTTTGTGCAGTTTAAGAACTAACGAATAGCGCCCCCTTATCAATTCTCGTCACCAAGCTCAAAGTTCATGTCAGCTTCAGTATGAGCCCAGACGTGGTGAGGGGAGGTAGTGCCGCTCTGACCGTCCCTCACACCACCACCACCACCCTGCCCTCACTCCACCATGAGACTCTGGCCTCCCTGCGGTCAAAGGTCACACTGCATCATGATAATTGCCGAACACTGTGTTGCAGGTCATATCTCCCACCGTCATGTTCTGTACTTCTATTAGACCAATTAAGCCCCAGTGATTGAACATGTCTGGTGTCTGCAAGTTCAAGTTGATACAAAGTTAAAAGGTTGATCGGTGATGTGAGAGAGGGAAGGATAGTGTCCGGGGTCATGGGTCAGTGTGGGTGCTGGCCAGGTCATCTAGACACAGCTACATCACCTCAGATGACCCCTCCTGACGGTATGTCTCTCAGGGACTACGAGAGGAGCCCCCCTCGCTACCGCCAACAGATTCCAGAGCCCACCAGAGCAACGCAGAGGGTGGCGGGGGGTGAGGGGAAATCACAGTCTCGTAAATTGGAAAGACAGGGCAAGTCACTGTCTTTGAAACTGTCCCCTGTGTCCTGGAGCAACACCCTTCCGTCTGCCGCCGCCCCCCGCTCACTGGCAGACAGACGAACCAGCTCCCTGAAGCTGCCGCCCCGCCCGCCCGCTATATGTGTCTACCAGGCTGACGAAGGGAGAAGCTGCCATCAGGATTGCAACAGCAGCAGAATTGACAACCAGCACCCCGCCCTACGTCGCGCCCTATCCCTCGCCCTGCACCCCACGCACTCCCAACACTCGCAGCAGCAGCAGTCCCAGAGGCCGGTGCAGAAGATCCTGAGGCAACCACGGCGGAGGCACCACACTGTGAGGGGTGTGAGTGGCCTGCCGGTAAACACACACCATAGCTTCTACTACCACTGAACCATTACACCATACCAGGGTGTCAAACCCGAGCAATTTGGTTTGAAGACTCCAATGAATATGAGAAGAATATACGTCTGACACCCTGCACCATGCCATCACAACAACTGTACAACTGCCATCGAATATACGTCTGACACCCTGCACCATGCCATCACAACAATATACGTCTGACACCCTGCACCATGCCATCACAACAACTGTACAACTACCATCGAATCTCCTCTACTACAACTACAATGACTGTTAGGCCATTACTACAAATGAATTACCTATCACCATTACCACCCAGTCTCCATCACAACCACCACCAAGTTATCTACCACAACTACCACCCAATCCTCTACTACCACTAGGTCATCATAATTACATCGGGGACCTGTAATACCATCAAATCCTCCACCACTACCACTGAGCCGCTTACCATAGCAACTACCACAACTGCCATTGAACCGCATACAACAGAAACTATTACCACTGAGCCGCATACTACAGCAACTACTGTACCACCACTACTACCACCGCTACAACTGAGCCGCTTACCACAGCAACCAATACCACCACTACCACTGAGCCACATACCACAGCAACTACCAAAACTACTACAACTACCATTGAGCCGCATTCCACAGCAACTACCACCGCTACAACTGAACTGCATACCACAGCAACTACCACCACTACAACTGAGCCGTTTACCACAACAACCACCACCATCTCCACCCACGCCACCAATCACCGAACTCCGTGTATACAGTATACTATAGATAATTCAAAGTTTTATTATTTTTGTGTATTATTTGTAAGAGACAAATAAATAGAGGAAGAACAAAAATGGTCCATGTGCCTAAAAACATCCTCCATTCATAATATATATATAACAATTCACCACTTGCGAGTTTCAGGCTATAAGGAAGTTGGAGCCTTATACATCGATAATTAAATAAACGTAAATACAATAATAAAATAGGTTTCTGTTGGATAAAAAGTAAGTTGAATTTTATTTTATGTATATATAAATGCACTACGACCGTATTTTAGCTGGTAATTCTGTTAAATATCGATGTCTACAGCTCCAACTTCCTTATAGAACGAAACTCGCAAGGGGTCAATTGGACTTGAACTGTTGTAGGTTGTAAATTTGTGGAAAGCAACTCCAAGGAAGTGAATTTGCAGAGACACGAAGTTCTGGGGATAAATGTATTTTTTATAAGTGAACTGCAAATATAACCTGTGCATATCTCTCTGTACATACCTGTCACGTTCAACATCACTTAGCTTAGTCCTTAACCCTTTCAAGCTCCAATACGCGTTTCTGTTCTGTTTTCTGGCTACTATTAGACGATTTTAGTCAGATTAGTAACGGTGTATGGAAGTCAAAGGGTTGATTGAGATAGTATTTAACCCTTTTAATACCCACAAAACCTTCCTAAGCTGCATAAAATCTGCTAATGATAGCCAAATTAAACTGCTAAAACGCGTCAGAGCTTCAAGGGGTTAACAACCATTTATATTATCCATGAAACGTATCCGAATGACAAAATCAACAACTATGTCCTGGATAACGACTGCCACTATTATAAAGTAGCCTAGTCCGTTCATTCTAGGTTGGGGCAGAAAATCATAACCCCTAACCTCTAATAACTCAAAAAGGACTAGAGTAATTGAGCTAATATTTCTACCCAACAGGAAGACTTGGCTAGGGAATAGGTGTGGAAATGGACAGCTCATTTGCTCTATCCCTTTTTGAGTTACAGATGTTAGAGGTTAGGATTCCTGTCCAACCTCAAATGAACGGACTATACAGCAGTACAACCACCGTGACAAACCGATCATTCACCAAACCACTTCCTCCACCTAATATCTTAACCCCTTCAGCACGATGACGAAAATGTCCTTATATTCTGGTTACCATTAAGGGGAGGTTTTTAGTTTGGTCCCTAGATATCCTTCAAGCTTAAGATTACACCCCCTGGAGTCCCTTTCAAGATAAATTTGTACATTTTTCGGTAGAAAAATTTCCCGGCTGGAAGCCGGTTCCTCTTAGATTACAGGCTCGCTATCGCTCGCCAGGATAAAATCGACACCTAAATGGCACGAAAGGTATTAAAATTGACAGAAATGGGTTGAAAGTCCTTAAAATCGTGAAAATAATGGGGCGAACGTCTTAAAATTAGAAAAACAATGGGGCTAAACATGGAGAAAGGAGTCCAGAACAAAATCCCTCAAGTGCCAATCTCCCCTTAAGCCGGTATCACACGAGAGCTTTTATAGTCCACATTCGATGATCAACAACATTCTGACAACATTTCTGGAGTATTTTGCACTGGTATCGGAAACTAGACTGCTGATAGATACATTTAGGTAACAGAAAAAAAAAATGTTTACCTCGTGAGCTGCCAGACCAGTGTTGAGGATAAAAGTTGAGTGAAAAAGCGCTCTGTGTGATACCAGCTTTAGACGTGTTTCTTTAGTATTCAATGGGGGTAAATACGATCTCCATGAATAAACCCTCTGAATGACGTAGGTCCTTCCTAAACTTCAGAATTCGTCTAATTATAGGCAGAATCAAAGGTAAGAAGGCGTCATCGTGCTGATGAAGGGGTTAAGGGGAGGTTTTTAGTTTGTTTCCTACTCCTCCAGCAATCTTAAAATTTCACCCCCTTGACCCCCTTTCAAGATAAATTTGTACATTTTTCGGTAGAAAAATTTCCTTACAGGCTCGCTATCGCTCGCCAGGAAAATATCGACACCTAAATGGCACGAAAGGTCTTAAAAGTGACATAAATGGGGCGAAAGTTCATAAAATCGCCAAACTAATGGGGCAAACGTCTTAAAATCTCAAAAGCAATGGGGCTAGACATGAGGGAGAAAGGGGTCAAGAAAAAAGTCCCTCAAGTGGAAATCTCCCCTTAAGAACATCTATAATCCATTCATGATAAGTAGGCCAGTAATCTTGACTCCTAACCTCGGTAACTCAAAAAGGGCAAGAGGAAATGGGCTGTAAATGTCCACACCTGTTGCCTGGCTGACCCTTCCCAAATGGTAGAAATATGGTAGCAATATTAGTCATTCCACACCTATTCCCTGGCTGACTCTTCCCAAATGGTAGAAATATGGTAGCAATATTAGTCATTCCACACCTATTCCCTGGCTGACTCTTCCCAAATGGTAGCAATATTAGTCATTCCACACCTATTCCCTGGCTGACTCTTCCCAAATGGTAGAAATATTAGTCATTCCACACCTATTCCCTGGCTGACTCTTCCCAAATGGTAGAAATATTAGTCATTCCACACCTATTCCCTGGCTGACTCTTCCCAAATGGTAGAAATGCTAACTCGATTACTCCAGTCCCTTCCGAGTTATGTGATGTTAGGGTCGATATGTCTAGCCTATCTATAATTAATACAAACATATCACCCCTACACCCTGTTCCAAATGGGTGGTCCAAAACTCTTGAACATTAAGGGAGGGTTGACCTGTTTTTGTTCTGTCCTTTTCTATCTTTCTCTGGCTTGTACCCATTTGGCCCCATTCAGCCTACTGTTTTAAGACGTTTATCCCCAGCCAGGTGTCAATTGTTTACTGGTGAGCGGTAGCGAGCCAGCATATTTTTCATTTTTGTTTGACAGCAGGCTAAATTGGTACATTTTTCGATAGAAAAATGTCTCCGGCGCGAAGCCGAATTTCTTCATATAATGCTGGCTCGCTATCGCTCGCCAGGAAGAAATCGACACCTAGATGGGGATAAACGTCTTAAAATAGTTGGCTGAATGGGGCCGAATGGATACAAGCCAGAGAAAGAGATAAAAGGACAGAAATAACAAAAAGCAGGTCACCCCCCTTAACCGACTAGAGTAATCGAGCTAATATTTCTACCATTTGGGAAGGGTCAGCCAGGGAATAGGGGCGGAGATCTACAGCCCATTTGCTCTAGTCCTTTTTGAGTTATGAGAGGCTATAGGGGTCACGATGTCTGGCCTACCTACTTGGAACAGGGTATAGCTCGATTAACCACTTGGAACAGGGTATAGCTCGATTAACCACTTGGAACAGGGTATAGCTCGATTAACCACTTGGAACAGGGTATAGCTCGATTAACCATTTGGAACAGGGTATAGCTCGATTAACCACTTGGAACAGGGTATAGCTCGATTAACCACTTGGAACAGGGTATAGCTCGATTAACCACTTGGAACAGGGTATAGCTCGATTAACCACTTGGAACAGGGTATAGCTCGATTAACCACTTGGAACAGGGTATAGCTCAATTAACCACTTGGAACAGGATATAGCTCGATTAACCACTTGGAACAGGGTATAGCTCGATTAACCACTTGGAACAGGGTATAGCTTGATTAACCACTTGGAACAGGATATAGCTCGATTAACCACTTGGAACAGGGTATAGCTCGATTAACCACTTGGAACAGGGTATAGCTCGATTAACCACTTGGAACAGGGTATAGCTCGATTAACCACTTGGAACAGGGTATAGCTCGATTAACCACTTGGAACAGGGTATAGCTCGATTAACCACTTGCGAGTTTTGCGCTATAAGGAAGTTGGGGTTTTAGACATCGATATTTAGCAGAATTACTATAGTCTATTCTCTGCAAGTAGGGGAGAAATCATGACCTCTAACCTCTGTAACTTAAAAACGACTAGAGTAATCGAGCTAATATGTCTACCATTTGGGGGGAGTCAGTGATGGAATAGATGTGGAAATTTACAGCCAATTTGCTCCAGCCCTTTTTGAGTTACAGAGGATACAGTTCATGATTTCTCGCCTACTTGCAGCGAAGACTGTTGTAGTACATTTATAAACACACAACAAAATTCAACATGCTTTCTAGAGGGGTCACTAGATCTGTTGTTGCTTGATTTCCTTTCTACTCCTTTGTACTACCATCACTACCACCTCATCCATTACCACCACTACCACCTCATCCACTACCATCACCACCATAACTACCACCTCATCCACAACCATCACTACCACCTCATCCACCACCATCACTACCACAACTACCACCTCATCCACTACCATCACTACCACCTCATCCACAACCATCACTACCACCTCATCCACTACCACAACTACCACCTCATCCACAACCATCACTACCACAACTACCACCTCATCCACCACCATCACCACCACAACTACCACCTCATCCACTACCACAACTACCACATCATCCACTACCATCACTACCACCTCATCCACAACCATCACTACCACCTCATCCACTACCACAACTACCATGACCACCACAACTACCACCTCATCCACAACCATCACTACCACAACTACCACCTCATCCACTACCATCACCACCACAACTACCACCTCATCCACTAGCCTACCACAACTACCACCTCATCCACTACCATCACTACCACCTCATCCACTACCATCACTACCACCTCATCCACTACCATCACTACCACTTCATCCACTACCATCACTACCACAACTACCACCTCATGCTTAATAATCACTACCACTACCACTTATACCATCCCTACCACAACTACCATCATGACTACCTCAACAAGTACCACAACCACCACCCCGTTAACCCCTTCAGTACCAGGGACGTCATTTGGATCACATTCTGGCAACCGTTAGACGATTATATTCAGCTTAGGAAGGACCTCTAGCAATAATAAGGCATCAATATATCTCAACCAACCTTTTTAACGACCACAGCTCCTTCCTAAGCTGCCTAATAACGCCAACATAGAGCTAGAATACGTTATAGTCCACCGATACTCAAAGGGTTAAGGAGATACGATGAGGAGCTGTCTGTTACGTTGCATCTTTTTAAGTGTCCTTTTTTCAATAAAATTTATAATACCAATAGTGCTTTATTTTCCTGTACCTCATTATTTCGGCCCGTTTCCCGTTCATTAAGGGGAGGTTCTTAGTTGATTCCCTATACTTCCATCAAACTTAAAATTACTCCCCCTAGACCCCCTTTCAAGATAAATTTGTACATTTTTCGGCCGATTCCCCTTAAATTACAGGCTCGCTATCGCTCGCCAGGAAAAAATCGACACCTAAATGGCACGAATGGTCTTAAAATTGACAGAAATGGGGCGAGGGTTATTAAAATCGCCAAACTAATGGGGCGAACGTCTTAAAATCTCAAAAGCAATAAGGCTAAACATGAGGGAGAAAGGAGTCAAGAAAAAAATCATCCCTCAAGTGGAAATCTCCCCTTAATGTCCTTTTCTTCGTCATATTTTTGGCAACTTTTAGACGATTTTATTTGGCTTAGGAAGGACGCCTACACATGAAGGGGCGCTGCAGACTATCTCAATTATTCCTTTTAGCTACCGCGTATCCTTCCTAAGCTTCATAAAGTCGTCTAAGTGTAGCTGCAATCAAACAAAAACAAGACATCACCGAATGAAAGGGTTATAATCACATGAAAATCATAGAATGGCAGCCTAAGAGACCCTATAGTAACAGAGATCGGCCAATCTCCGCCATGTTGGTACCACTGGTGTCTTTAGCCTCTCCCTGTACAGTCGCGCTAATATGTGATGTCTCGGCACCAAGTATATTTTGATCAATAATTGGTATCCGTAATATCTAAACTTGACTTATTCTTTTCGAGTGAGATTATACAAACATGATTCTACATTGACCCACCCTATTCAACATCTGACAGACATTAATACAGCACAGAGCGAGCCTAACGTAATGACAGCCGAGATAGATATGACTTATTAGCGCCACCGTACACTCAAATTTATCCAGTCAGTAGCCAGCCCTTACTCCCACAAAGAGTAAGGAGGATCAGCAAGAGACACGAGGAAGGAAAATAATTAACCCCTTCTGTACCGGCAACGTCTTTCTCATTATATTTTGGCTACTATTAGACGATTTTATTGAGTTAAAAAGGGTCATCCAGCATTTAATGGGCTTCAAACTATCTCACTTGACCCTTCTGACTACCACAAATCCTTCTTAAACTACCACAAATCCTTCTTAAACTACATCAAATCCTTCTTAAACTACATCAAATCCTTCTTAAACTACATCAAATCCTTCTTAAACTACATTAAATCCTTCTTAAACTACATCAAATCCTTCTTAAACTACATCAAATCCTTTTTAAACTACATCAAATCCTTTTTAAACTACATCAAATCCTTCTTAAACTACATCAAATCCTTCTTAAACTACATCAAATCCTTCTTAAACTACATCAAATCCTTAAACTACATCAAATCCTTCTTAAACTACATCAAATCCTTTTTAAACTACATCAAATCCTTCTTAAACTACATCAAATCCTTCTTAAACTACATCAAATCCTTCTTAAACTACATCAAATCCTTCTTAAACTAAATCAAATCCTTCTTAAACTACATCAAATCCTTCTTAAACTACATCAAATCCTTCTTAAACTACATCAAATCCTTCTTAAACTACATCAAATCCTTCTTAAACTACATCAAATCCTTCTTAAACTACATCAAATCGTCTAAATACAGCCAGAATATAATGACAAAGACGTCGCCGGTACAGAAGGGGTAAACATTCGGCAATACTGGTACAGGATAGATTACTTGCCTTTTGGTTATACATTGTTATGATCGAAAGCCCCATAAGTTTTGACATTTAAGACATTCGGCCCATTAGTTTGGCCTTTTGTGTTTTTTTTTTTTTTTTTTTTTTTAATATTAAGACCTTTCGTGCCATTTAGGTGTCGATATCGCGAGCCTGTAATTTAGGAGGAACCGACCTTCGGCCGGAACATTTATTTTTACCAAAACAAAATTACAAATTCATGTCGAAGGGGAGTCTTGGGAATGTTTTCTTTAACCTTGATGGAGGTCTAGGAAGCAAACGGTAAATTCATTATTATAACCAACTCACCAATTAACTTACAAATATACATAATTAATGAAATCAATGAAACTAATGAATACATGTGGTACTCTAAGGATTAGAACCTAGGATACTCACACCGAAATTCCGCGCACTAACCATTACGCTATTAAGACAGTTAAGGGGAGATCTCCACTTGAGGGATTTTTTTCTTGACCCCTTTCTCCCTCATGTTTAGCCCCATTGCTTTTGATAATTATAAAACGTTTGCCCCATTAGTTTAGCGATTTTAAGAACTTTCACCCCATATTAAGACCTTTCGTGCCATTCAGGTGTCAATTTTATCCTGGCGAGCGATAGCGAGCCTGTAATTTAAGAGGAACCGGCCTTTGGCCGGGACATTTTTCTACCGAAAAATGTACAAATTTATCTTGAAAGGGACTCAAGGGGGTGTAATTTTAAGCTTGATGGAGGTCTAGGGAACAAACTAAATACCTCCCCTTAATACATTATCCCCCTTGAACATATATATTGTTTTATAATATACCAAAATGGAAAACGAATATATCAAACCCAGTATATTCCTGTTTGGAGCCGGTTATACACATTCCGAATTATGCTAAATAGGCACAGCATTTACGTGGCGATATTTGCATTGCAATTTTAAAAGCTTATGCAATTTAATCCTTTGAGCGGCATGGCGTCTTTATCAATTTTATTCTAGCTAGTAAACGACGAGGGCTGGTCCTATCCAGAGTGAGGTTTGGCATCCTCTACCCAACCTTAGCCGTTTCTGTCTCTTTTACCGTACCGGTACTACTTTTCCTTGTGGGGGCGGGAAGCTATGAATCTTCCTCCCCTTATAAATTTCACCAACTAGACGAGACAGAGAAAAGGGCGAGGGAATGCGAAAGTGGTCCCGAACCCTAAGAATGTCAAAATTCGTCCTCAGCGTATCATAATTGTTCCTCCAAAATTGTCCAAATAATATACAGATATTGTTGACCTTATGGCGTCTACTGTAGGGGTTATACTCTTCGGACATTACCCTCCATGTTTCAGTATCCCCGTATAGGACACAAGAGAGTGTGTGGAAAGGAGACGACCAGTGCTTAGACAAATAAACTAATAATAATATAAGTTCCTACTTCGTATCTTTCATAACTAGTGCATGTTGCAGAACCAATTATATTAATGTAAAACAATATATTACAGGCAAATTTGATATTATTTTATGTATTTCTATATATTCAAGTTAATTTACGACACATGTCTTCACACTGGGAATCGAGGACTAGTTTTCCTAAATAAAGCATATGCCATAATTGTTTACTGTGACCAAATACAGGAGTGTGCCTATATTAATGATACACTATTTGTATTTGTATTAATTATATTTAATACAAGGGAGGTAAATACCGATATATCGTTTTACTGGCCATGCCAAATACATGTACACAATATAATAACAATAACACAACATAATTACACCAGAGAGGCACTCGGGAGATATCTAACATCCCCCTACGCTGGCGGAGGTATGCGCTCTACCGATTGCCTCTTAAATGGAATATGTTTTCCTTGTCGTACACATCGGTTCACATCATAACTGTTTAAGC
This sequence comes from Paralithodes platypus, assembly GCA_032716605.1. Lineage (NCBI taxonomy): Eukaryota > Metazoa > Arthropoda > Malacostraca > Decapoda > Lithodidae > Paralithodes > Paralithodes platypus. The sequence goes on from CM064574.1 coordinate 255,949, forward strand.
TATCTTATTTACAGACAAACGGAGGCAAAAACATAACCTCCATCCACCTTCGATAGCAGGGATAACAATGCCGGTACGCTGCTGCTCACATAAAGAAACAAATAAATAAGTAAATAAATCGCTCTGGCCTATATAAAACCCGCTATTCTATTTGAACAGTAAATTGGTGCTACATATTTCATAAAGGCATCATCCGCTTACGAAGAAAAAGAAATGAGGCGAAGTACAGCGGATTAAAAATACATGAAAGGCAAACTGGAAGCGAGAACAAAATAGTGGAATAAAAAAAATATATATATAAAGTTCTGGAGTCAAGATTTACTCATTGTATTTGATGTAACAATAGAGAGAGAGAGCGCGAGAGAGAGGGAGGGGGGGGGGAGGGAAAGGAGGAGAAGAGAAAGGAAGAGTTATGAGCAGTTACAAGGAATAGTTAGTATATCAAAAACCTTGCGGTCCATTCCGGGGAGATATTCAAAGTGGAAGGAGAGAGACTGTTTAGTGCACTACACTCATTACAGAGTGTGCAAAATACTATCTACTCTCTTCTTGAACTGCTCTACTGAAAAACTATTTATAACTTCTGAGGGTAATTTGTTCCAGGTCTCATATGTGAAAAAGTTTCCACAAATACTATAGGTAGCGCCAACGAACTTGACAATTTTCTTGACCCTTTACCTTCTCGTAACTCAATAGGCCCTAGAGCAAACTGGTTGTAAATATCCACACCTATTTCCTGGTGGGCTCTTCCCTAATGATGGAAATGTCAGCTCGATTGCTTTCATTAATTTTGAGTTAGAGAAGTTAAGGAGTCAAGAAAATTGTCAAGTTCGTTGGCGTTACCTATAGTGCTGAATCTTTTCAATTTTAACTGGAGGTGGAGAGGAGGAGGTGGAGAGGGAAGGGAAGGGAGGGGAGGAAATAGAAGGAGATAGAGAGGACGATAGGGAAGGGAAGGGGAGAGAAGTGATAGGAGAGGAGGAGAGGGAAGGGAAGAGAAGAGATTGGAGGAGGTGGAGAGAAGGAGAGCGAAGGGAGGAAATAGAAGGAGATGGAGAGGGAAGGGAAAAGAGGAGAGATTGGAGGAGAGGGGAGAGAAGGGATTGGAGGAGGTGGAGAGAAGGAGAGCGAAGGGAGAAAATAGAAGAAGATGGAGAGGGAAGGGAAAAGAGGAGAGATTGGAGGAGAGGGGAGATAAGAGATTGGAGGAGGTGGAGAGAAGGAGAGCGAAGGGAGAAAATAGGAGATGGAGAGGAGAGGGAAAGGAAAAGAGAAGAGATTGGAGGAGGTGGAGAGAAGAGATTGGAGGTGGAGAGAAGGGAAGAGAAGAGATATGAGGAGGTGGAGAGAAGGAGAGCGAAGGGAAGGGAAGGGAAAAGAAAGAGGGGGAGGTGAATCATAGGAAGGAGAGAGAGGGGGGGGGGGGCGAGAGAGTGTTAAGTGAGATGCATTAGAAAATATGAGAGAAAGAGAGAGAGAGGTGTAACTAAAGAAAAGCAAGAAAAAGAGAGGAAGGAAAGGAGGAGACCGAGAGAGAAAGAGAGAGAGAAATAGAGAAAGAGAGAGAGAGTCAAGAGAGTAAAGAGCCAACAAGAGGCAGAGTATCATCCCTAAGCTCCCTCTTGACCTCATAATTTCGACCCAGGCAAATTTTCTAAACACCCTCCCGAGACACACAAACGAATCCAAATGCGAAAAACACTACAACAAATATAACATTAAACCAAACATAGAAAAGTAAACACATACAAAACTATAAACATAAACAAAAAAATAACACAAGCGAATCCAAATGCGAAAAACACTTCAAACAAATAATAACAAAAATAAACAATGAAACAAACAAACGATAAACATTAACGACCAAAGAGAGTGAATGCTTCGTTAGTCCAGTATTGTGGGAGGCATCTGACAATATTTTTGAAGGGAGCCCACCTCGCTTTTTTTTCTCTTTCTCTCCCTCTCTTTTTGACTTGTATCCATTCGGCCCCATTCAGCCTACTGTTTTAAGACGTTTACCCCCATCCAGGTGTCAATATTTTCCTGGCGAGCGGTAGCGAGCCAGTATATATATATTTTTGTTTTGACAGCAAGCTAAATTTGTACATTTTTCGATAGAAAAATTTCCCCGGCGAAACCGGATTTCTCCATACAATGCTGGCTTGCTATCGCTCAACAGGAAGAAATCGACACCTGGATGGGGATAAACGTCTTAAAACAGTAGGCTGAATGGGGCCGAATGGATACAAGCCAGAGAAAGAGAGAAAAGGAGAGAAAGATAAAAAAAGCCCGGTGACCCCCCTTAAGCGAAATCGGTGCCAGAGAGTGCTAAGCCACACGTAAACAAAGTCTGTGCAGGGAGGGTCGCGAGCCTAAAGATGAAATTTTGAGCGCGCAGGGGGTTGGCTTTGGGCGTCTTCTTCCGGGGCTTTTCTTTCCTTTAGTTTTTTCCTTGTTTTGTTTTTAATGTTTACTTTGGAGACAGCCCGAGGTGCCTTTGGTGTTAGGAGTAAATGTGCGGAGAATACGGGGGTAAATGTTGACTCCCGGAACTATTTTTAGGCTTGCAGATTTCTTTAGTTCTCTCGGCGTTTACCTTCGCTCTCTCTCTCTTGCTCTCGTACCCCACCTCCCCCTCACTCACTCTCACTCGCTCGCTCCCTCTCTCACACTCATACAATCTCTCTCTCTCTCTCTCCATGAGGTAATTGTTGGCTCGATAACAGTATTTTAAGAGTAAGATCAGGGCACCTTAAGGTAACAGTAACCCGTGTGATCAGTGTATCTATTAATCTCTCTCTCTATCTCTCTATATATATATATTTCTCTCTCTATATATATATATATCTATCTATCTATCTATCTATCTCTCTCTCTCTTCTTCCTAATTTCCCACTAACTTCTAACACCGGCTTTCCTTTCAGTCTCACACCCACCTCGTTTAACCTCCCCAACCTCTACCCTCTCCCTCTCTCTCTCTCTCTCTCAATGAATGGATCTGTAGGTATGTAAGTGTAAGTTCCATTTCAGACTAATTTCTTTCTATCCTATATAAAAACTTTACTTGTGGGTATTTCCGGACCCATAAGGTTATACACTTCATCCTGTTTTCTGGTACGGATTTTTAGCCAGAGGGAGCGGAGGGTTGGGAAAGAACCTTCATTTTTGCTATCCTTTCCTTCCACTTTCCCTTACTCTTAGGGTTTCATTGCTCTTTCTAACTTCCCACTAACTTCTAAGTAACATAAGCTTTCCTCTAACTTTCACCTCGCCCGAACTTCTATATTTTTAACTCCCCCCCCCCCCCACTCTTATACTCTTTATAGTTTGTGCTTGCTTCACCTCTCTCTCTCTCTCTCTCTCTCTCTCTCTCTCTCTCTCTCTCTCTCTCTCTCTCTCTCTCTCTCTCTCTCTCTCTCTCTCTCTCTCTCTCTCTCTCTCTCTCTCTCTCTCTCATCGATCTTTTTCTCTCATGTGTGTAGCCTACGCTCATGTTCGTTATTTGTTTGTTTATCTCTTGACTTTCTCTCACGCTTACTTCCATATCTCTCGGTCTCTTCCTTTCCTTCGTCTCTTGTTCTTACTTTCTTTACATTTACACCTCTCTCTCTCTCTCATATTTTATAATGTATCCCACTTAACATTCTCTCTCTCTCTCTCTCTCTCTCTCTCTCTCTCTCTCTCTCTCTCTCTCTCTCTCTCTCTCTCTCTCTCTCTCTCTCTCTCTCTCTCTCTCTCACACACTTCCGGAACTCATCCTTCCCGTCATTACAACCCTCTCACTCTCTCTCTCGCTCTCTCACACACACACACACACACACACTTCCGGACACAACTCATCCTTCCCGTCATTAGAACCCTCTCTCTCACACTCTCTCTCTCTCTCACTTCCGGACACAGCTCATCCTTCCCGTCATTATAGCTCTCGTACACCATTTCTACCCCCACCATTAGTGTCATCTTCATTTCTCTCCCTGTCTTTTTTTTTTTTTTTTTTTTTTTTTTTTTTTTTTTTGTCGATATGCTACCCCGGCTGCCTCTATTATTCTGTTATATATACTGTCCCTGACTATACTCGATTTTTGTTTCCAGCTGATAGTAAATTGAATCCCTTAGTAGCTGATTTCTGGCTACTTAATGGAAATATATGAAACTACTATGGCTGTGTGTCGTATTAATGCCAAGTTTTCATAATATACAACATATTGCGCTACCAAATCGACCTTATAGCTGAGTAACAAAGATAGAAACATGACAATTTACCATCAGCTGAAAAAAAATAGAGTATAGTAGTATTAAGGCCGGACCACCTATAAGTCCACCTATAAGTCCACCTATAAGTCCACCTATAAGTCCACCTATAAGTCCACCTATAAGTCCACTCACTATAGGTTGGCCAGATATTATGACCTCTAAATTCTATAACTCAAAAAGGGCTAGAGAAAATGGGCTGTAAATTTCCACACCTATTCCCTGGCTGATTCTTCCCAAATGGTGAACATATTAGTTTAATTACTCTAGTTAGTTTTGAGTCACAGAGGTTAGGGGTCATGATTTCTAGCCTACCTATAATGAATAGACTATAGTAGGGACCGCAAGCCCTGTGTGGTCTGAGTATCTGTGTAACTCTATGTAACTCTCTCTCTCTCTCTCTCCCCTGTTCACTTTAACATTCTGACACCTTCATGTTTTTCTCCGACCCCTCCTGTGTTCAACCTTCACCCCCTTATATCTCTAACCTTTACCCCCCCTCCCCTCCCCCCCCCACCCCCGTCTTCTATATAACTAACTCTAATTCTATCTCTCTCTCACTCTAACTCACTATAACACAAACTCTAGTCTCTTTCCCTTATCTCTAACCTTTACCCCCGCCCTCTCTCTAACTCACTCTAACTCTCTTCACCCCCTTATCTCTAACATTTACCCCACCCTCTCTATAACTCTCATACTAACTCTAACTCACTCACTCACTCTCTTTTCACCCTCCTAGCTCTAACCTTTATCCCCCCCCGCCCTCTCTCTACTCTCATACTAACTCTAACTCTCTCTCTCTCTCTCTCTCTCTCTCTCTCTCTCTCTCTCTCTCTCTCTCTCTCTCTCCTCTCATCTCTCTCTCTCTCTCTCTCTCTCTCTCTCTCTCTCTCTCTCTCTCTCTCTCTCTCTCTCTCTCTCTCTCTCTCTCTCTCTCTCTCTCCTCTCTCTCTCTCTCTCTCTCTCTCTCCTCTCTCCTCTCTCGCTCCTCTCTCTCTCTTCTCTCTCTCTCTCTCTCTCTCTCTCTCTCTCTCTTGACCCCCATAGCTCTAACCTATACCCCTCGCCCTCTCTCTAACTCTCTCTCTCTCTCTCTTCACTTCCAACTTTCACTCTAACTCCTCTCTCTGACTCTCTCTCTCTCTCTCTCTTATTCTCGCGAGATTTCTTCTCACTGCAGCACCTTGACTCTCCTTTACACACATCTCAAGACAAACACCTTTGCCTTAAGGGGAGATTCCACTTGAGGGACTTTTTCTGGACCCTTTCGTCTCCCTCATGTCACTTTTGACTCCTTTAAACACATCGTCAAGACAAACACCTTGCCTTAAGGGGAGATTTCCACTTGAGGGACTTTTTCTGGACCCCTTTCTCCCTCATGTCTAGGCCCATTGCTTTTGAGATTTTAAGATGTTTGCCCCATTAGTTTGGACATTTTAAGACACTTTGCCCCATTTCTGTCAATTTTAAGACCTTTCGTGCCATTAAGGTGTCGATTTTTTCCTGGCGAGCGAAAGCGAGCCTGTAATTTAAGAGCAACCGGCCTCCGGCCTGGACATTTTTCTACCGAAAAATGTAATTTATCTTGAAAGGGGGTCTAGAGGGTGTAATTTTAAGCTTGATGAAAACGTAGGGAACAAACTAAATACCTCCCCTTAAACAAAGTATCATAAGGAACCCCCCCAGACGTCAGACCAGTTGTAAGTGTCAACTCTCGCAACAAGTTCTTCCTAAACTGAATAAAGGTGGAAAAACAAAAATAGAGAAGAGAAGAGAGAGAGAGAGAGAGAGAGAGAGAGAGAGAGAGAGAGAGAGAGAGAGAGAGAGAGAGAGAGAGAGAGAGAGAGAGAGAGAGAGAGAGAGAGAGAGAGAATGAGAGAGAGAGAGAGAGAGAGAGAGAGAGAGAGAGAGAGAGAGAGAGAGAGAGAGAGAGAGAGAGAGAGAGAGAGAGAGAGAGAGAGAGAGAACAAGGAAGAGAAAGAGATAGACAGAGAAAAAGAAAGTGAGAGTGAGTGAGTGAGTGAGAGGGAGTGACTGAGAGTGAGCAAAAAAGGAAGACAGAAAAAGAAAGTGAGAGAGAGAATGAGTGTGAGAGAGAGAGAATGAGTGTGTGAGAGAGAGAGAATGAGAGATAGAGAATAAGGAAGAGACAGAAAACGAGAGAGAGAGAGAAGAAGAATGACGTTATTGTATTGTAAAAGGCTATAGAAGATAATACAGAACCACCAGGTGTTATGCAGACTCTTTACGTGGCATTATAGTCAAACCCCTTCTCCCTCATGTTTACCACCCTACCACCGTACCGACCCCAACCTTCACCTCCATGTTTTAAACCACACCCCCCATTCATTTGGAGATTTCAAGACATTCGCCCCATTAGTTTGGCGATTTGAAGTAGTTTTGTGATGCTTAGGTGTCGATTTTTAGGCCGCAGTATATTTCTACCGACAACTCTCTCTCTCCAGCATTATCCTCCCCTCCCACTCCTCCTCCCCACACATCAAACCTCGTGAATAATTTAACAGCTCTTCTTGCGTTTCTCCTTTAATCTAAATGTATAAAAGTCTTGCGTTTCTCCTTTAATCTAAATGTATATAAAAAGTCCAAATTATGCAAATGCGTATGGCCAGTGTAGCAGTCCCCCCTTTGACAATAACGAGAGGCCCATCTTCTTTGCTTAGTCAAATTGGCAAAGGTGTGTGTGTGTGTGTGTGTGTGTGTTTTTTTTTTTTTTTTTTTTTTTTTTTTTTTTTTCAATATTAAGACTTTTCGTGTCATTTAGGTATCGATCTTTTCCTGGCGAGCGATAGCGAGCCTGTATTTAAGAAAACCCACCTTCCTTTCCTGAAAAAAAAAAATCCATCGAAAAATGTACAAATTTATCTTGAAGGAAGATCTTTGGGCCGGGGGTGTTTTTTTTT